>JALPQI010007716.1:0-60971 GCA_025490895.1 Thaumatotibia leucotreta | reverse complement strand
ATAGCGGGCCTCCTGCCTTATGAATTTCGCGTTTATACTTTCAACTGCAAAGTTCACTGACCTAATTTTACCCTTAAATTAAAGAATATTAAGTGCGCTATAAGGTCATTATGGCATGTTTTTCGTAGCATAATTAGGTGAGGCGATATTAAGCCGAAAATGTTAGCAAAACACAAAATTTTATCTAGTTTACAAAAAGGAGTACTTTTTAAAGTCTCGAATCTCTGAAACTATAAGACCTACGGTAATGCATGTTAGCTCAACTTGTTGGAAATTTATTAGTCTTTAAACGTTTAATAACATATGACATCAAAAAACGTAAGGTTTTTTAAATAAAAATCAGAAACTAAAAAATGGCCATAAATTTCGCAGTTTTTTCACGTACTACCCAGCTAGCACAAACTTTTTTTTGCTTGCAAAATGTGGTTTTATACTGCCCTGTGGTGTCTAAATAACATACCAAAAATGCAGCGATACTACTTGATTTGCGAGTTTAGGGTAAAATTATGTACGATTTGACCGTACTAATATACAAAATTAAAACTATAATATTATCAAACTACACTATAAATAAATATATACTAAACTAAATCTAAATCTAAAAACGGCCCCCGCGGCATGGTACCAAAGATGCTGGCAGCATTACCCCCGCTGGATTGCGAGGCTAATTTGTTGAGCGAGGTAGCTGCCAGCTCTTGGGTCACCTGTGGTATCTTTGAGTCTCTTTGAAAGTTGTTTAAAGAGACTCAAAGCACCAGAGCCCCACGGACCCAGGGTCTCGACGCCGAAAGGGATAAAATTATAGTCAGCGCCGAGACCACTGTATTTTCCTACCTTAGCACTTTCAGCCGCCTCTGCTGCTGCTGCTGCCCTTATGGATGTCCGAGGTAGATGTGACGGGGCTAGTGTGTCTACACATGTTGCATCCCACATTAGCACCCGTCCCATACTCCATGGAATCAGAGACATCCCATCCGGTCTCTTGCCGTCGGTCCTTGATATGCCGGTAGGCTCTAATAGAGCCGGAACATTGACCGACGCAAGAGCCCTACGGATGATGTCGTTAAGGGCAGCATGTCTTGAGAAGCGGCCCGCACTCCTTTGGCAAGAAAGTCCGTGGTGGCCCAGGCGGTCCACCTCGTGGCCGCAGGGGCAACGATGCGGGGCGCAGACCGGGACCCCGAGACGGAGACAAACTGAAAAACGGAGGGTATTGGGGTCTAAAAAGGTTCCAGTATTTGGGGAGGGATGTGCATGGAGCCAGAAACCCGGCTTCTTTTGTGCTGCCGGCTAATATTCTGGCTCGTTCATTAGTGCACGACTGTGAAAGTAGGGAAACTAGTAGTTAAACTTTTGACAACCTATTTTTTTAAAAACCGATGCAATTATGCACCAGCCCTACTACGAGTACAACAAACTTCGAAATTTGTGGATTTCGAAGTTTGCGGTAGTGCCGCAGACCTTTGCCAAATGTGACCTATAAACTTTGCTACATTAAATACTTTGTAAGATTGACTGTTTGAATCATAAGATATGAACTTGAACAAGACTGATTTTCAAGTATTCTAGTTTTTTTTATTCATTACATATGTGAATTTTTAAATACTTACGAGTACTTTACGGCATATTAGTTAAAGTACCGCTGTATAAATCAATATACATGTATCCATATTTTCCTCTCACACCATTTCCCAGATTTCTTCAAGATCCCAGCATCAGACCCCGGCTTGGTGCAAATGGGACCATCTCAGGGTTGTTTATACGCATTCGGTTTTTTTTGAAAGTCTGTTAAAAATTCTCGGAGATATCGAGTGTTTATAGATATAAAAAAATATCGGTAAAATTTAGAACCTTCTCCTTCTTTGAAGTCGGTCACGGACACGTCGCATACTTTGTTTACACTGTCACGCCATTTGCTTACCATAGGATAGTTCCAGTAGGTATCTAAGAGGCAATGTTAATGGCTATCTGAGCCAACTTGATCAAGGGCGTCAGGGAAATAGCAGTAAGTACGAGTGATAGGAGTGAGGCAAAGTGTGAAATAGTTATTTTCAGTACAGATGGTGCTTTTTTACGCGTTGGTCTGAAAAGTGGTTATTTTTATGTCAGGTCGAAATCTTCGGAGTGCCATATGTACGTCATACTGAAAAACGTCGTACGACTCCCTTCTATCGTGCTTTAATTTATCTCCACTCGTTTCGAACTTATTTTTTTCGCACTTGTATAGTATTCCTACATTGCAACTTGCAACATGAGTATTATACAACATTTTAGGCGAGGAAAACCAGACTATATCGGCAGTACCAATGAGGCCGTGTGGAAAAGAACCATGAAAATTCATTTTCAAAAGTATTACTTTCTGTGCATAAGTTTACCCTTAAAATAACACTTTCTGATAATATGCATTGTAAAAATAAATCCCGGGAGGCAGCTGATTGAAACGGTTGAATGAATGTGTAATACTAATATGCGGTTTAAAAATAATGTTATACTTTTCGATGGCCTATTTGTCGGAGGAACACCAATTTGAATGGAGAATCATCTGTATTAAAATTTGTATTTGCATGGACTTTCTTGAGGCAATTTTCTCTCCAGTTCAATCTGTAGGCTTAGCACATGATTGGTGCGACAGTATGTCGCCGCGAGATAGATCTCCCGTCATTTACTAGAGCTATATTAACAAAAGAGAGACGGGTAGTCTATCTCGCGGCGAGATACTGTCGCGCAAATCATGTGCTAAGCATACTGGTTCCATTATGCGTGTATTGGAATGGGTGGTTCATATATGTAATTTTCGATGCTCGTGGTAGGGCCTCTGACAGGTCATGCATTCGGCTACCTGTTTTTGCTCCAACTATTAGATGAATGAGAGCCATTTGTGTCCATCGGACAACGTATCGGTGCGGTAGGTTCCCATAGCAGTCAAATTTTATTGCCACGGATTTGTAAAAATCGAACATGCCGAGGTGTTTTGCAGTTGTGTTTTTTCTGGCAAATATATACTGCAATTTTTTATAGATAAGCTAAGATTATTAACTTAAAACTGAATCTAAATTGCACATTATTGCACACAACTAACTAGCTATATCAAACTAAACCCACTTAGGCCATACAGTACAGTGTCATGAAATATCAGGATATCACGCTAACCTAGCGTCTTTATTGAAAAATCCACTGTTCACTTGCTACAGCTTTTTAAACTTTACGGGCACACATTTATTGTAGTTAGTATTGTAGTAGTATACGTATTAGTACTAGGTAGATAATGTATTGTATTATGATTTGGGTAGTTAGTGCCTCTGTACCTGTTTACTTAATTCACGCGTGCACAGCGTTATAGAGATTTGTTTACATTATTTATCCTAGTGTTGGAAAAATATAGAAGTATTTGGAGCATTCCACGAAAATGTCGCGTAACGCGATTTTTTTAGTACTTCTAAAAATGATAGGAACCCGAGTTCTAGTGTGGTAAATATTTCGGGCCTTAAGTTACACGTTCACACAGTTTTTCCTAACTTTAAGCATTTATTTAACATAGCTGCCATAGATAGTATATGCGTCACGTAAGCGACATTCTCGTGGAATGCCCCTATGGTAAGAAGGATTTCCCAGTATTTGTGAAAAATAACGTACTTAATTGTAAACTAATTTAAAGAGCCTTGTGAAAAACTTTTTTTTAATCGTACGGGAATAACCCCGAGATGGTCTCGTTGACACCAAGTCAGTGTCTGATGATGATGAGATCTTGGTGAAATCGTATTTTTTTTTTGTGATTGTTACGTGCTAAAAGCAACCCTTAAATACTACATTTTACTTTATAGGTAAGTTCTGTAATCGTAGGAAAAATGTTACGCAGTTAGTTTTGCAGTTGTTGTAAGTTAAAACTTACCTACTATAGTAAGTAATAGTAGTGATATTGTCGTTTAAAAATGCAGTGAAGTATAACATATTGTTAATCTTATGCATTTGGCGTCATCGGATATAAAGTATGTACCTATTACATATGTGGTGACGCTAACACTGACTCGATTGACACTGATGGGAGAACTGAAACTATACAGGGTGATCAATTCAAGCAGATCAGTGGGGATAAATCTAAAACAGTGACATATAGAGAAAGTTCATGGAAACAATGGCGTCGATTTTAATGACAATATGTGTCCATGTAAGAATCGAACCCAGACCGGACGATATTGAAAAACAGAACTTGTATTAGTTATGTTTACATGGATACCTATTGATTGTATTCGAAGTTTAGGTAGGTAGAGGTACGTTATCATAATGTAGTGTTATCAGAAAGTACAATATTGTACGGGAAAAGTAAAAAAAAATATTTTGAAAATGTTAGTGTAGGTAAGCACCTAGTCAAGCGACTATAGGTAGGTATTCTTTCCAACCATCTCGTCAATAGATAAATGAGGCAAATTTTAAAAATGTAGTCAGGCTGGTTGTCCATAGAAAATATTATTTTGCCGCCTTTTTATACTGACAAACAAGGTGGTTGGACAAAGTATACATTAACAATAAATTAATGTTTCTTCTCACTAAGATCGACGTCATGGTCCCTACAATCAGTAATATTATTATCTGTCCCTTTTAGTTTTTAATTTCTCCCTACTGGCCCATTTGAAATGATCACTTTGTATTGACCTATATGTTTAGATCTCCATATGGGTATTATCTACGTTACTTAGATATATAAAAATGTAATAAATATCGACCGAAATAACAAAGTTATATTTAGTTCAAATTAATAGGTACATTAGAGGTAAATAAATAGAATTCAGTATTATAGTGCTTAATCGCGTATTACTAGTACAAGTACCGACAAAGATTGAAAGTAAATTAACCTATTGACTTTAGTTCTCGTTTAGTTATTCTCAAAATACTGGTTCTACTGGTTTACTTCATTTAAAGTATAATAAATTTAGAACCCAAACCGACTTCGGACGGGCCCAGCGCGTGGGTACACATTCCGCGATATTTATGTTTTTTGAGTGCAAACTACACTCATAGGTAGATTAGGCAGGTACACTTACAACAGAGGTGAACAGGTGTCATATTGTAAATTATGGTTTAAATGGACTATAAATAATTTCCAATGGATAAAATACCAGTTCTAACAGTCAAGAGAAGTCACTGGACATTATCAAATCAAGGATTTTGAATAATTAACGACCATACACGTACCTGCTCAATAATAATTTTGACAAATAATAGAGATTCTGTTTTAGTTATGCACGCTTTACGTCTTACGTCCAAGTCTAATCCGGCGTGACGGAGTTCTTTACATACGTTTCTCTTAGAATATTTACAAACATGGTCAACGGATTTAAAGAAAAGAGTAAAAATGTCGTACTTGTAGCACGTTTCCGATCGGGCAGGAGCGGCAGGCTGCCAGGTTTCTGGAGTAACTCCTGGAGTTCTGGCTGCGGCACGAGGTTCTCGTTCCGACCCTTCATCTTGCAGTCTTTCACTATCACAATTTTCACTGGCAGTCAATTATTAGAAGATGTGAGTGTAGAGGATAAAGCGTAAGAGTGCAATCGGGATATGAGTAAAACTCGCGTTCCGGCGAGCGTCAGTGACCGCGTTAAGGGGGAGGCGCATGGCTGGTCTGTGTGGAGTCCGCGGGGTGGACCGGCTTTATAGCTGGTGAGGTTCGACACGAGGATTCTGACCGAGAGTCGCGCGGCGACTGACGCCCGGTCAAGGGTATGCTCCGACACCTCTAACACGGACGCAGCCTCAGACACCGCCTTCGTGTTTCGCTGCAACTGTTTTAATAGCGGTATTGTTTACCAATCAAGGTCCATAATTATTGAAAAGTAGATAAGGTTGAAAAGGTCTCTTAACACGTAATCCGTTTATAAGTACACAATGTTACGGCGGAAAAATGTTCTTCCTGTTCAGTAGACAGTTTATTTAATATTATTGTAATGATACCTCTTACTAGCATTGTACCGAGGAGAAGTTTCATAAGTTGCGGAACATGCATAGAGGATTTTCTCGGGAATCTTAATTTAACAAAATATAATCTAATCGAGTCAAAACCGTACTAGATACATAACATGCCTTATGAGTTATATTTACTGCCTTCTATACTTATTTACGATGAAAAATAATTATTTATAACACATTTTTATACGTTTCCATGGAAACATTCTCAGTGAGAACTTACACTTAAATTCTCATGAAAATTCTCGGAAATTTCCGAGTATATTCCCGCAATTTTTGAGAATGTTCCTGCAACTTGTACATTGCTACCTCTTACTTAATACAACGATCAAGATTTTACGATAGAAAAATGACTAGTTCATTCAGAATCGAAGTCTCATACCGCCAAAAAACCGAAGCGAAAATTTCATACCGCTTTAAAATAAAGTTATTGTTTGGGGCAATTTTTTTGCGGTTTTTCTCACATTGTTTTCTTAATACCTTATTTACAAAAAATATAATATCTACATATTTTGTGGTTGACTAGAAATCAATTTGATAAGCCTATTACTTTTTTTTCTTCATTTCTTTTAATGTAGATAATATTTTATTCACATCTGATCTGAACTCGTTTTTAGGGTTCCGTAGCCAAAATGGCAAAAACCCTTATAGTTTCGCCATGTCCGTCTGTCCGTAGCATAGCTCAGTGGCCGTTAATACTAGAAATCTGGAATTTGGTATACATACAAAGTGGTACAATAAAGGTACCTCCCAACTGGTGAAGTGGGGATGATTTTTTTTATTTGCTGTAATCCTATAGTGTGGGGTATCATTGAATAGGTCTCTTAAAAATAATAAGAATCTTGAAAAAACTTTTTTTCCAAACTCCATATTTTCGGAGATAATAGCTCCAGAAGAAAAATAATTGTGTCCCCCCCCACCCTTTTGATCCGTAAAAAAACAAGAATAGTGGGCTTACAGAATACTTTAAAATAAAACTATTTCGAACATAATCGGGCCAGCCGTTTTTGAATAACTACGGAACCCTAGACTGAGCATGGCCCGACATGCTCTTGGCCGGTTTTTTACTACCTATACATGTAGTAACTAATACGCATTCACCAAAGTGTATGTACGTACAGTCAGCAAGTCAGCATTACGAGTAGCTAGGTATAGCTACGACATTAATTATACAATGTTTTAAAATCAAGTATTACGAAAAATGTGGCACAACGGTTGGTATACAATTATGTTACGACCTACGAACACACACATTCCACCAGAAACTGGCATGCAAAATTAGTATAGAAACTATTATATCTAGATAAGGATCAATTCAGTCTTCGAGTGAGTCGCCTTATGCCTAATGTATTTAGTACGTACCCAGAAAATGAATGCAATATTATGATTTCGACTGTGGCTCCAATGACCCTCTCCTACATTGCAGGTACTGCCTATAAATAAAGCCATGGTAAATATTCAAAACACCCGCACGCGATTCTACTTGTATTGACTAGGACAGCTATGTCAAAGTGTGTTTCGCGGAGCCCCCGAAGCCCTAACAAAGAAAAAATCAACAGTTCAACAACTTTTTGAGCTAAAATTTAACAGTGACGAACTTGATACGGAACTTTTGACGACGCGAATCAGCTTAATTTAATAGGCCTATAGCTTGTACATAGGTTAGGTACAAAAGGCACAGCACAGCTAAAATAGTCGACCAACCGCACCGTATTTAATTAGAGGCTCTGTCGAAAACTATACCTTCTGAAAGGGTTCCGTCAGCAAAATCGTTTTAGAACCGCTGGACTAGGCTATAACGACTGAGACTGCCCCTCAGCAGGACATTCCACAATTCATTAAATTACCTTGCAGTGCACGCCGCACTTCGGTCGATCGTATCTTTTAACTGCCCATTTCGACATACATACCTACATAGCCTTTATCTGATATGCTAACTTGCTCTATGTGTTAACAATGGCACTGAGCATACGGAATTACTCTGCTAGTTGAGATGTTCATATAAAGTCGAAGTACCATAAAAAGATAGGTCATTTCAATTCCTTAAAATATGCGTATGAACGCATTAGAAGCTAATACTTACACATAATTGAAGGGTCCACGAAAAGAACATGTCTAGTCAATTCAAGAAGGAAAAACCACCTTACTTTTAACATAATAAGGTGTGAATTTGCCCTGATTTTTTTTTAAGCACTGGGCATGTTTTTTCGTGGACCCTTCAATTGCTAACTACTAGGGGAGGTACCCGAAAAAAAATCTTATATTTTCTACCACTTTGTCGGCGTGATTAATACAAAACCTGTACCAAATTGCAAATTTCTAGTACTAACGGCCTCTGAGCTATATCGCGGACAAACAGATGAACATACGGACAGACGGACATGGCGAAACTATAAGGGTTCCTAGTTTACTACCTACGGACCCCTAAAAAATGGACGATTTCCGTGTGAAGCCTCTTAATATAGAATGGTCTAAAGACGCTCACTGGGATTTCAGGTTGTAAATCGCTCGTCATGCCCGGGGCTGCGAGGCAAACCTGAAAAACTGCCATTACCGGCTTCCCTCACCTTGGAAATATCAGATCATGGTGCTTTGTTTGTGTATAATTATGAATTATTATGCCTTCGTTGTGCTTAGTGAAATTTATCTCTACTTGAGCTAATTTTTCAGTATTTTCTGTGAGAAAAGGGAAAAATGAAATCGAAGTCAAAGTCAAAGTCAAAATATTATTTATTCAATTAGGCCCAGAATATCATGAGTTCTCATCTCATCACTGATGAGTATATAAAGTATATTATCCACTTCACTAAGGTTCCAATTTGTTGGGTGTACCTTGTCGGTAGGTAAAGCTTCATCTGAGAATTATGGTAGGCTTACCTAAACCGCACGCAAGCTTATCGAGTAATTTGCATACAGGAAAATGTTCCTCATAAATTCTTTCACAGGTGAATTACCGGAGCAAGCAAAGCGATGTCACCATGAGGAACACCTTGTATAATTCTAATCTTACTTCTTCTCTTATTTTGAATAAATGTATATTTAGCTAGAGCAAATTTAAGAAAAAATATCAAAAGATTAGTAGATGAATTATAGTACTTATAATAATGCAATATTAAGTAGGTAGATACATGTAGGTGGGCATTTCTCTGAGCGTTTCAACCGCCGTGACTTCGGTGGCAACCTTATCAGACGAATCGCGTGAGAGATGCAAGAACTTCTGGATATACCTATATTATTGGTAGACGTAGTTGACAACTACCAATATATCCAAAAAATGTATGAGATACCCACGGAAATCTGGTAACAATGTTGCCACCGACGTCACAGCGGTTGAAACGCTCGGAGAAATACCCAGGGTCCCGTTTTATAAAGTTACAAGTTACAATTTTACAAGCGTTTACTGGCAACACTTGTCCCGTTTTTTACAATTTGCGTTTTATAAAAGTACTATGTTACAATTTTACAAGTTACAGGTACAAGTGCCTGTAGCTCAGCCATAGACAAAAATACAGGAGTTTAATAGTTTTAAACTCGTAATCGAACAAGTGTTTTATAAAAATATTGTAAATAACAAGTGTAGGTGTGGTAGACTTGTAACAAAAACTGACGTACGTCTTGAGGCCTGTAACCGCAACTACAAGTGCAATTTTCCCAGTTATTTCGTGTGCTACAGACGTTTGCTGGTAACACTGTTGAAATTATTCGCTTTCTGAGAGATTTTCATAGTTTTGGCCAACTAACACGAACTCCGAAAACCGCAAATGACGATTTGTCTTTGTCACTTCTAACAAGGCGATATTAGAGTGAAAGAGAAAAATAATCGAAATTTGCGGATTTTCGAGTTTGCGGTAGGGCCGCTGACTATGACTACACTTTTTTACTTTTGTCTGGAGCATAAGGTCTAAAGTTGTATATATTATTATATTTATTCCCTTGACTGTACCCCGATAGCGTTGACCGAGACTGTTTCAGCTCCTAATAAATTTGGACTTTCGGAGTCGGACACCGTACGACTTCAAAGAGCGAATGAACTCCACACAAATTTAGGACATCTCTCTCATCGTTTTGTTCTGCGGCCCCACTGCGATTTTCGCAAATTTCGAGGATTTGTCTCTCTCACTTTAATGAAGCCTTCGTTGGTGTTACGGCGAAAAATCTTCGAAATTTACGAATTTTGAATTTCGCGGTAGTAGGGCTGATTTTCCATCAAAATAAACATACATAGTCTGTGGATACGATTATTTATGTCAGTTTTTTATTTTAAAATAGTGATGTCCGTCACGCCTGTAGATGTTACTTGTAATCGAGATTTACCATGGTTCATTACAATTGTAAATTTTTGTGTGTATTTATAAAACACCTGTAATAGTTCATAGTGCATTACAGGTTCCTGTAACCTGTACACTTGTAACCTGTAACTTGTAACTTTATAAAACGGGACCCAGGTGTACGCAATCCAGCGCGGGAATGCCGCCTGCGTGCTGAGCACCTTGCCCAGGGGGCCAAATTTAAATTTATAATTTATATTTATAGTTAGTTTTATTTTTAATTAGCCTTAATAATTTTTCTGTTTATGTATATTTTATGATTAATTAAAATGAAGAATTACTTTATGATTACCGATACAAGTAAATATATTTAATTTAAGGATGGCCGTTTAAGAAGAGCCTATTTATTTGTCTTTATTAAAATGTAAATATCTACTACTACCACTAGGAACTATCTACTACTAGGAACAACACTGCATACTTGGTCAAAATGGTTGTACCTATTCTATCCAGTAATTACGAATTTAAATACTTACCTAAACCTAAATAGTCAATTACGACGCCTACGGTGGGTTATTTAAATTTTAATCTATTCTGCGAAAAGCTTCAAATCGTAAATTGAAAACCGACCGAGATATTTATACATTTATGTAAGTTGACTAAAACTAAATACGACTGTTTAAATAGTTAGTTGTAACTATCTACACAATACCTACGTGCAAAGTAAATTGTCAGAAATAGCTGCATTTTTATGATAGCAAATACCTATATACGCAACTGCCAGAATCACAAATATCTCTTCAAGAGCCATTGTATCTAGACCTAAACTCTTGAAACGAATGTACAAAAAGAGAGGCCAGAAACATTACTTGTATCTAGAAGATGGGCTCACGTGGACAATAACAACCAAGCAATTTGTCAACTATCGACTAAGTATTCCATGCTTAGTACTTCTAAGTACCTAGGTACCTTTGCTGCTCATTGCGAACAAGTAAATATTGCTTGCGTTCTGGTTAATAACTTTAATAACATGGTGTGAGTTGTAATTAATCGATAGACCAGCGACCAGCTATGCAGTCTCTGTATACATCTACTTACGGAATGGATATACTTACATGTGTATTTCCATTTATTCTACGAGATAAAATTATATTTTCAATGTTGTTTACTACCAGAGAACGTGAGATAGATATTAAGGACCACTCCCAGCACTTCGTACGAATATTATATGAATGTCGATTATTTGGAGTCGAATAAAAAAACAATTGGTCATTAAATTGATTAAGTGGATCTCAAAGATATAGTACCTACCTAGGTACTAATCATTTAAATAAAGGGTCTGACTTCTGACTCAAATGCAGAGGTTCTAACTTTGGAATTCGGCCTTTTCTCTACCTACTAAATTAGACATTGACTCGCGCACCGAAGGTTCCGTACTATCTCAAAATACCTACCAACTGTAAGTTGAACCACGGTATTTTTTCTGATCATTAGCCGTACCATGACTTTTTAAGTATGGGTTACGTTAGAGTTTACTCGATAGGTAAAGCATATATATTATATCGCACTCATTCATATTTATTGGAGCGAGCGCGAGAGCCTGCTTTACGTATCGAGTAAAACCTAACGTAGTTAATCGATACTTACTCATGGTACGGCTACTGCGTGCCTAGCCTACTATGAGTTGCCGCGGTGTTATTAACGCGCGTTTACTTTCTATCTGGCTCGCTTGCACTCGCATAACTATTGGCGCGAGCAAGCCGAATAGCGAGTAAACGTTGATAACGCCGCAGCAACTCATGGTAGGCACACTCGTTCCATGAACGTAGATACAAAACAATTTTCGCGTTTATTACTATAATTATAACTTATGCTGCAAGATATATCTTCATGCCAACTGGCATATTTCTAGGTCAACGGGAATGCTAATCCATTATGATGGGAAATGTAATTGGCCACATTTTCTGATTGAGTTGACGAATATGTTTTTTTTTTATATCCCCAAGGGGTATATGGAATTCCCAAGGAACAAATAGGCCGTGTACCTGGGCATTTTCTCTTCTAGGGACACCCAATTAGCTTAACTCTCACAAAAAAGTTAACTTCGATGTCAGCTTTGTAACGACAATTAAGCATGAAATATTTAGGTAAATCCACTTTATTCATGTTTTTTTATTGCATACACGCATATTTTTTCTGGATTAAACGATAAAAAAATATTTTTATTAATATTTAATGCATAATTGTCATTACAAAGCTGACATCGAAGTTAACTTTTTTTGTGAGAGTTAAGCTAATTGGGTGTCCCTAGAAGTGATAATGCCCACCTATGTCTCTGACTGTCTTGACAGACAGATGGAATTAAAACGAAATGATACGATTACTTACCAAAATTAATACCTACTTACCGAGTTTAACACCGGAGGTGGGAAAAAAATAAAACGATTTGATTTGTTCCACAAGATAAGTAAAGATTCTCATACATTCATGGCTGTACCTCAGAAACCCCAACCAAAAAGTTAATTTAACGGTAATTCTCAAAATAGTGGCATCGTACCCTGCCGTTACGTTTTTGAATAGAAAGTATATGAAATATGTAAGTTACACATATATTTTTTTTTTACAGATTGACACTAAAATTTTACATCGAGGCCAAAACATTTTTTTTCTATACACATAGTACTTTTGTAAAAAAAAAATCAAGAATGTCGTTTTCTACTGTACCCTGCCTTGTCCAAACACGATACTGCTCCAGTTTTAGCTCTTTAGATTATTTAACTACAGTTGTATGATAATGAAACTTGGTTTTTTATAGAAACTATACTATAACATTATTGAATATGACGTTGCACAGGATGTTTAGATTACTTTTAACATATATATTCATGTTCGAAGTTTGTCCAGCGATATTTTCTCTGTATCCTGTGCGTTCGCGGTATTGCACCTCACACACACATGGAAAGTCTTATTGAGAACCTAATTGATGCAAAACACGTCTTCAGTATGGTTCTAACCGCTGGTGGAAAGGTTTCTGCACGAGGTGCACCTGTCTTGTGTCGACAAGTTTTTGAAGTGTGACTTTCGGAGTTTGTAACAGGTATGTACACTTTATCCTGGCATGCTTATTTTAAAATATTAATACGGCTGGTTTCTTACTTGTACTATTTTAATATTCCATTAAGGTATAACTACATATACTAAAATTATGATATTTGTATTATTAACAGTTTAGGAGATAATATCTAGTTAGTCGACTTTTCACTGCACCCTGTGTAACTTTATCCTGCAATCACTCTGCAGGGTAAAGTGACTGTTGACAGGATAAAGTGATAAAAGCTATTTATACAAAGTTTTTACTAACTTGCACTATATGCAGGTAATTATGTATGTATGATTGAGGGTATCATGTCTTTCTACAGAATTTCATTTTACCGAATATCACCTGACAACCCACTTTTCGCAGATGACTCACTTGGCATACTAACATTTGCCAACTTTTATTTGGTTCCTCTTTCTCTTTCAGTGCTATGCATTTCTAAGTATTCTGTTCTATGATGAGGATGCAATTTCCTCGAAGGTCGGGGCTCAATAAGGCGATCCTATGAGATCCCTCGTGTGTTGCTTGGCGATCCAGGGCCTGATCACAATATGGAGTCACCTTTAAACGTCTGGTATTTGGACGATGGGGAGGTGATTCTAATATCGTGCTCAATGACGACCGTAGACTTTCGCCAATCTTTTGGTCAATAGGCTTAGACGTAAATTCTTCGAAGTGCGAGTTTTATGCCTGTAGCCCTGTCAGACTTCGAATCTGTCTTGTCAGGCATCAGAGTAGTTGGATGGAGTGAGTTCGGAGCTTTAGGCTAAGACGGTGGCTTTGAGGGCTGCTTATGAGCGTTTAGAACAGGTTATCGGCACATGTGCCGTTGGTACTACTACGCAACGCCTTACTAGTACAACGCCGTGCTAACTTACACTTTCAGCACAACCTCAACTTGGATGTTTCAACAGGAGGCAGTTAAATATGACAATTCGATTAAGCAAGGGTTATTAGGAACTGCGTCAACATCGAATTTGGCGAAATACAGTAGTGTAAAGCAACATTCCCTATTCGTTCTAGAGGTCTTGAGATTCGCTGTATGCGGGACACTAGGTTCGTAGCTTTCTAAGGATTAGGTATTTTTGCTAAAATTTTGTCTATAAGCCTACCTTTCGTGTGAAAAGCTCTGGACGTGTGATCGGTTCGCTCTTGGGGGAAGCGTATCCGAACAATCTCAACTCTCAAAAGCTATGGGCTGATCTTTTGCGCTCATTTAGCAGCATGCTGGAAGGTGCTAGTGTTGTGGAGGATGTCGCTCGGCTTAAAGCGATGAGGCAGCCCGAGTTCTGGGCCTGGTTGCATGCTCTACTGTCGCCACAACTGGGAAAGGTGCTCGATAACGATACATTGATGGGAGTTGCCTTGATACTGGGATCCAAGGTGTGCGAACCCCATCTCTGCATATGCGGAGCGTCAGTAGAGGTGAAAGGGCTCTAAGTGTTTCGAGACACCATGTGATTAATGACTTGGTCTCTGCTCTCGGCGAATGTTCCCTGCATAGCGGAGCCTCAGGACTTGAGCCGTATAGATGGCAAGAGAATGGACGGCTTAACGCTGGTTCCCTGGGCATTGCCTGGGCCATAGCGGCCCCTTGCCCATCGGTTCCTCTGGCCAGTGGGCAAGGGGCCGCTACCTGCTGTGGGATGCTACGTGTGTAAGTACATTTGGTCCTTCGCATCTGTCGCAGACATTGCAAAGGTTCCAGGTGCGGCCACTGAGAAAGCTGCCAGGATCAGACATCTGAAACCAACTTGCAACTTGGAACCAGCTTACAATTCTGTTCCCCGTTCCAGTTCTCACCTTGTCCAAAGAAATACGCTTGCCGTCCAGCGCAGTAATGCTGCAAGCACGTTTGGGAAGGGTGGCATCCATCAATATTGTAAACAATCTTAAAAACCTGCATTATTTCATAATCACGCGCTTTTACAACACAATCAACTTAAAATCTTCAACCTTGAGTTCACATACATTTTTCAGGATACTATAGATACATATATATAAATATTAGGGCGTAAAATCATAACGGTAGATGTATTTTAAGTTAAGGTTCAATAAAACAGTTGAAATATTAGTGGTAAACATGTTTTTTTTAATTTAAACTCTCTTTAACCTGCCACATTTTCCCTACTACCCTGTCTTGTCACTTTCTCCTGTATGTCTAAAACTTCAACTCGCCAGAACTTCTGCGTTTTTACGAATAGTTCGTTCCCTTTCACAAATTTGGTATCTTTGATGAAATCAAAACCATTTTCGAATCTAAAAACCTAAAAAAAAACCACTTTATTTTTTTTCATTTACTTTACCCTGCCGATGCCACTTTTTTGAGAACAACCCTTAATTACTTGTTGAATTTATTACTTAGCATATTCCTACGATGAGCTTAATTATAAGTAGGTATTTTTGCAGACACTAGCGTATGCAAACGCGTCTAACTCATAGGTAGTAAGTACAGGCGTTGTCTTGAACTTAAGGGGGGTCAGTAACGCCATCTCAGACCTTAGCCTTTCGAAGGGTAGGTATATTTACTTACAGACCTAAGATGTACCCGTGTTATTAATAGCAGCACCTTTCCAGAGCACACCGGTTTGGTAGATATAGGCACACAGTACGGTAGGCATAATAAATAGTAACACAGAATACAAGACAGCGTGTGTATTTGATACAGGCGAATATTTTAGTGGCGATTACTATCGGACCTAGGGAACCTATTTACATAAATTTATGTTAGAAATTAAGGTATTTTTTTTTCATACAAAATAATTGAGCCCGCAATGTATTGCATCCACTGGTAGCCACATTACTTAAAGTAGACATAAGTATCTAAACTAGGGCTCCTGGTCGTGACCGTGTTTCGTGTAACCGTAGCCGGATCCCCGTTGCCGTGTTACACGGCAACGGGTTTAAGGCCCGTTTCCTGCGTGTTACACGGCTACGTATCAATAAAGTTACGTATACACGTGTACACGGGGATACGTATCTTAATTACACGCAGATCCGTTCCGCTCGCGTTGTTGAGTGACGATTCGATGCGTTGTCTTTAAGGACTAAGGAAAACGGATGAGAATGTTCCGTGATATTTGTGAATCCAATTTAGTGGTTACCTAATTGCCTTTCTAACGTAAAGTGCGATAACTTAGTTGTACTTAATTTCAGTATGATAACGTGTATACGTACTGAGATTAAATTTTACATATTAATATTTTACTTTTTAAGGTAAGGAGGGCAGAATTATAAAATATAGATATTTCCTGAGTTCAATATTAATAAAAACTGACACATTGTCATGTATTAATTACCTAATTCAATAATGAGATGTGAACGGAAGTTAAAAAATACATAACACAGTGCTGAGTAAATATTTTTTCTTAGTTCTAAATATCATAATTTAAGTTTTTCTTTCGTGCAATAAAGTTGATATAAATTAATATTGAGGGTACCAGACAACGATTAATCTATACTAGGAAACCCATAACTCAGGAACAAAATAAATGCGTCATAAATATACAAATTTACAGCGTTATTTCCTACAAAATAAGGAACATTTAAAATATAAAAGGATATTAAAAAGCAATATAATTAAAAAATACAATATACTAACTCATTGGATGTCGTGACGATGACGGGAGATTTTAGGTGCACCGCTTTCAAATGCTTTCCTATCGATCCTGTTGTACCACCACGACACGAAAACTCATTGTTCGTACGATCATTGCACAAAGTGCATAAAGCCGTGTCACCGACCCTGGTGGCATAACTTCAGACCCAACTGATCTTCATTATTAATACACTTTAAAAACGCTATCTTCTCACCAACAGTAACAATATAAAAACGTAACAAAATAATAAAAAAACAATTAATTTAAATTCGACTAAACTCTCGCTAAGTCTGCCCGGCCTGCAATCTTATTAGTGACTAAGCACGTATAAAACCAAAACCCGAAATTGCCCTTTTCAAATTTACTAAAACATCCCCGCTTATTTATATCAAAACAAAGATGCGGCTATTTCATTCAACTTCACAAACAAAAGGTGTACCAGGAAAAGCCCAAGTTAACATATTTATCAGTAAAATTACCACATGTGGTCAATTACATCGCAGACAAACTATTGTTAGCTACTTTGCGCGTGCAAATTCTTAGTATAGGTCTTATCTACAAAAGGGCCGCCCCGTCAGGTAATAAACTTAAATGAACGACTGTATTATCTTATATGTATAGCAATTTGGCCAAATATTTTTAACATTCTTTTTTAATTTTTCTATCTGGTGATTCAAAATCACAATATAAATTCTAATCCATAAATAACACCGTCGCTTGTTATATAGAACACAGTACCTACCACGTTATTCTATAACTTAAATCGATACGAAAAATGCAAGTCTAATCAATAAAATACCGTTCGTCCCGATTCAGAGTATAATACTCAATACGTACTTTAAAAACAAGCTGTTATTCAATAATAGGCCTTATTTGTTTGCATAGTAATAGGTCCGGCCGGATCCATGCCACGAGCAGTCGTTGCCAGAACGAAGCCAAGATTCGTAGATACGTATACAAACAAAGATTCGGGTACGTATCTCGGCGTGACTGTGAAATTCGTGATCTTAGTACCGCCGGGGTTAAGAACACGGAGCTACGGTTCGGCGAATAGTACGTACATCGGGAGCCCTAATCTAAACGTCATACGAGTCTCATGTCAGTTGGCCGGCATACATTGCTGCTGGGTTGCACTTTAGAAAAATCATTACACCTAATCAACAACAAAATTTAACGAAATGGTTATCTTATACGACTCGTAGGATCAGATATTATAGCTGGATTAATTATTCGCCCGTATCAAATACCCACGCTGTATATTAGTACAAGTACAGCAAACCATCTCCAAAAACCCGTTTAAAGAAATAATGACTCTTGCTACAATACTATTAAGTTCAAATTTCCACTACGCAACGCTAAATGTCACGTAGAAGTACGCTCTCTTTCTATCGCCTAACTCGTACCTTTTCTGAAAAATAAAGTTGCTTCCTTTTAATAGTACATTACGACACAAGTGCGAAAAAGATGAAATTCGAAACGAGTGACGATGTTTTGAAACACGACCGACAGGGAGTGTTTTAAATCGACACGAGTTACGAATTTCGTTTTTGCACGTGTCTCGTACGACGTTTTTTAGTGCAGATGGCCCTCCGAAGTTTTGGACCTGACGTAAAAACCCACTTCTCGCACTAAAGCCTAAAAAGTACACCATCTGTACTAAAAAAAATATGTAATCTTAATTTTTTTTTATTTGTTTTTTAGGGTTCCGTAGCCAAAATGGCAAAACGGAACCCTTATAGATTCGTCATGTCCGTCTGTCCGTCTGTCCGTCTGTCCGTCTGTCACAGCTGATTTACTCGGAAACTATGAATGCTACAGTAACGAAATTTGGTAAGGATATGTGTTGTATGAACCGCTACAGGATTATGATACTAAATTGTAAAAAACCATTGGGGTGGGGGCCCTCCATACATATAACTGAGGGATAGAAAAAAAAAAATAGTTGGATATAAGCGTGTGGGGTATTATTAGAAAGGTCTTTGAAAATGATATGAAGGTTTATAAATCTTATCTTTATTTAAGCAAATCGTTTTCGAGATACCAGCTCTCAAAGTCTGAAAAATGTGTCCCCCCCCCCTCTATTTTTTAAACTACGCGATATAAAATTCTAAAAAAAATATATGTTAAGCTCATTAATAAACTCTATCAATGATTTTTGGTTTGATTAAATTATCTCTTATAGTTTTTGACGTAGGTTGATTTAACTGTATTTTTTAAATAATAAATTGATAATGGTACGGAACCCTTCGCGCGCGAGTCCGACTCGCACTTGGCCGGTTTTTTTTTTTATTGTCCATTGTTATAAAATCAATTTTCACTTTTAGGGACACCCAATTAGCCTGGGATTAAAAATCTTAATTGCAGTCAGATTCGTAACGACAATTATGCACGATATCGATCAATACCTTTATTAATCAAAACTTAATCAGCGTTTTCATATTATAATATCGCTTATAGTTTAAAATTATTTTTTTTTTATTTCACGCTAATTTTAATAGCTCCCTAAAAGTGAAAAAGCTCCTACACGAGCTTAGACTGAGCGAGTATCAGCGTGTTAGTTTCATATAGGTACCTATATGTCGGAAGGACAGCCGAGAACAGGGGAGGGAATATTTAATTTCTATCTACTGATTGTATCTACTTACAAAGGTGTATACTATGCATGGACGCACATAATTAAACACAAGGTAAATTACAATCTTTTATTATACTGGTTCACAAATGATAAACCTTTGTCGTGAGAAGAACCAGCAAGAAACTCAGACGGTCTTACATTTTCCAAACTTTAAATAATCACAACAAGTACACACTTAAAACAAGACTATTTACAACACTATAAACTATACTGATAGAAAACGACTGGAGAGTTATAAGCTTGCGTCCATGCATCATTTACTCAACCCTGGAATGCTTTATTCCAACTCTAAATCAAGAATGAATCCTTGTACACTGCGCTAGTGACCTTTTATAATGTCCGCTCCAAACTACCTGCTTCATAGGCGGGTAGATATCAACATGACGTTTAATGTCTACCTACATGGGCCAAGCAAAGAACATCTCAAGCAAAACATTGCTTATCGTTTTCTAGATTTTATAACTCTTAACAAATTAAATGTAAACATTGCAAATAAGACTATTCTTATTGTAAATAATACTATTCAGACGTTCGATGACTCGACATGTCGTACACGTCTGCGCCAACTGAAGCATGTCTCCGACACGGCCATACTGACAAGACAAGCGTCCTCGCTTGTATCTGAAACAAACACGTACACCAGTAGTCTTTGTTACCACTCGGTCACTCCTGACCAAATTATCTGTCTACGTAAAATCATCTCAACTCAAGAAAAATAATTTTAATCTTTGCAACTGAATTTAGGATCACTTATGGTCAATTAATTACCACTAATTTAAATTCAAGAGCAAACAAGTACCATCTGGCTTTCCCAGCCACATTTTACGTAAAACATTACAGAAAACTTTCGGAGGAATATAATGTCATTCGTGGCCTATTGGTTATCACATAACCACATACATTAAGCGCATCCGTAAGGGATCGCCGATTCAACCCTATGACACTACTGTCTCTTAAACGCGACCTCCGCCAGAGCCTGCCGCGCACCGCGTACCCACGGACTACTCACAGGCATCGGGTTACGGCTACGGTCAAGCCTCTGGTACGGTCGACCCATTCTGACCTCAATACATAATGGGATAGAAATGACTACTGTTACATTTTGCGAAATCAAATTTCAAACAATTTCACACACGACCATTTCACACTCCTCTTTTATAACCTGTTAGAGGATCGTAGGAACATCTTTCAATCGTCCACATGACTCTATACACATCCACCACTTTAGCAAGGTACGCAGGTAAAACCACCAACTGTTATCAGAAATACTGTAAGCAAACTCGTCGTCCTCAGCAATGTACACAGAAAAACAATCTACAGTCATCAACATGTCACAAAACACCCGCTATCCGAGTAAAGTACACGGACACATCTATAACCTTCAGCGCAGTCACTGACTGACCTGAGTAAATAAAGTTTTGCAAGAACACTCTAACTCTCAATAACATTGTTGGCAAACTCATCATCCACGACCTTAGCAAGGTACGCAGGAATACCATCTACAGTCACCATTAATACTGTAGGAACACTTCATCTACAACCTCAGCGAGGTACGCAGGAATACCATCTACAGTCGCCATAATACTGTAGGCACACTTCATCCACGACCTCAGCTAGGTACGCAGGAACACTGTCTACAATCAGCACATGATTGTACGGAAACCATCCACAGCCACCAAACTGACTGTGGGCATACTCTGAAGCCAACTTATTACTTTGCCCAACATACGATTTACAACATTCGTCATCACGTTTGGGATTTTGACAAGACAAGGTCAAAAATCATGCCAGTCTTTAGGCAATTAACACCCCGGCTCATTTTTACCCCCAGAACGTAACGGTATACCAAAAATTCACATCTATCATCACGTCATCAAATATCACTCAGTTACATTTCTTGAAAACCAAGTTCAGTTTTACCAATTAAAAGTCAAAATGATTTAAACTAAAGAGTCAATCCCTCGACTCAAACAAAAACGTAAGTTACTCAACCAGGTTACACCATAACTATGCACCTGATCTAATTCCTGTCCATGGGCTTGTTAGGATCCAATAACCCATCAGAAGTTAACCATTTCAGCCACGTAAGTGCTACTCCTCGCAAAGAGTATACTGCACATAAAAAGCAGTCCATGTGCACCTTTTACATGCTCCGGAACTTCCGATGCGATTATTAGATCACGCTCAATCCATCGAACTTGCTCTCAGTCCATTGAAAGCTCAAATGACATAAGAACTCATTAAATTTAACAATTACCCTTTCCGCATTTAAAGTAGTTAATAGAAAATTAAATGCCGTAATGCAGTATCATATTTTCTTTAGGTACTCATTTAATCAACTAAGGGAATTAAAATCAACTTCATTAACATTTGAAACAGACTAGCAAGTCTGTCTATGTACTTACTATTTTACTAGCTAGTAACCGACATAGTTCTACAATAGTAAAAATGAAACACTTCACTTCAACAAAAACAACAAATGGGTTGCAGTACTCACAGCAGTTACAATACTCCAGATGCTACACCGAGCAATAGAGTCTTAACAACCACCTCCATGGCTGTCGGACAATCAAAACGCATTGACCACTTACACCATTAAACCAAACGCACGCCACTCACAGTCGTGGCCGCACTGAGACGGAAAAATAGATCCGATTTTACACCTACGACTACGAATGATAAATGGTGTATGTAGTCCGAGAAAACTGAACCCAACAAAAATGTAAATAGTTTCATTCCACGATTGCAAACTATACGATTGCAAACTATAATGACTAATTCTAGTACCCACCATTTTAATTGAACTAAGGTAGTCAAACTGAAACTATTGACGGTCCAAATTAGACGTGTGCGCCGCGCCGGCGTCACGCCGCCGCCGACCTTTTTCGCCACGCCGCCGCCGCCGACTAATGGTCGGCGTGAAATCGGCGTGGCCTTGACTGAATAACAGACTTATTTCTTATGGGTTAAATACTAAATACGAAGCTTCGTATTTGCTTTATGTATTTACATAATGCTCTTATATAGGAAATAAAATATCAGCCTGTCGAGTGTCATCCCTCATCACACGTAGATACTTAGGCTCGACATCAAGCCTCCCCAACAAGCCGATTTCGGTTTTCACACAAGCAACGTCAGGTTATACAGAAGATCGAGAGGTATAACTTTCCCCTCTGGTTAACTTTCGTGGCCTATGAAGCATTTGAATCGATCGAGACGTTTATGGATATTTCATAAAAAATACTATATGGACTATTTTCAGCGGTAGCAAGTATACTTTTCCTCCTTGCGCCGATACCACAATGCCGGGGGTCGTGCTGATTATCAAGTAATCAATTTCTCTTTTACGACCTTCCGCCTACGGCCCCGATCTTTGGCAGCGTGGACCGCCTCAGCAACCTGAATGCTGAGTGTGGTGCGGATCCGGTCTGTCCAGTGTATGGGGCTCGGTCTTTTCCTTTCAAACTTTCCTGAGACAATAAGTTTTTGCAGGTCTTCCATGTTTGTGGGCTATGTATCCAAAGAACAAGTAACTAACAAACTATAGAACAAGCAAGCCAAGTAGACTACCGGTACTTATATTGTAGCGTCCAGTTCGTCTACAAGACCGGTATTCGAAACCCATACCATTGCAGCGAGGAGTACCCATACCATTGCAGTATGTCAAAACTGTTTTTGGTTGTTTTGGGAGATGTCTGCAGAAGATTTGGCGAGACCAAAACATCACGCATAAACCAAAATACAGTTAGTGCGTACTCTCGTTTTTTCAATCTTTTTATACGCATCCGAGACCTGGACAATGAAGTCGGGTGATAGCAAACACATCGATGGCTTTGAAATGTGGGCCTGACGAAAAATGTTGGGGATATCTTGGACTGAGCATCGGACTAACGCATCAATACTCAGTGAAATTTGAGTAACTGTTAGAATGTCTACCACATGCGTCCGGAAAGTTCTTGAATTCTTCGGATATTATAGCCAGGAAAACTGGAGACAATCTGGAAAAGCTCATGATCACTGGGTCGTTGGAAGGAAAGAGGGGAAGCGGTCGCAGCCCAATGCAATGGTCCGACCAGGTTGGCAAATCACTTTCCGCCCAGATCCATGATGTTTTGGAAGTCGCAAAAATCGAAGGGCCTGGAAAACAACTACAAGAAACCATGTGATCCACGGAGGAGGTCACGATCACGACCCTCAGCACTTAGGAAAACGAAAAGCAAGGAGGAGGGAGACGTCTTCAAGATTTTGGTCTGGAAAGGGCTCTGTCATCAACATCAATAGTGTTTATATCAGTTATACCACCTACTTTCGGTTCGCCGACTAAATATAAAGTAATTATGGCTGAAACCTTGGAGAACTTGATCACTATACTCATTGATGTCTGTAGAGCCCCTGAATGCGTTGGGCTTAAGATACAACGTAGATCAACGAAGACCATATGAAATATCTAGTCTTTGTAATACAAACTCAAGTCAAGATCTAAGCTCAAAGTCGACGAACGACGAATATGTGTACTGGAGACAGACAGCAAAGGGTCAATAGTAAAGTAGTGCCGGACAGCACAATATCTTCTCATTCAATATCCGCAGTATATTTCAAAACGAATCTCTTCGACCAAGTGTAAAGGTGCGTTCAAACTAAAAGAGCATTCGCTGTTCTAACCTCCCACTCTACGAAATTCGATCGATACACGAAACGTGATTGGTTGATTTCGTAGAACGGGCGCTAAACAGCGAATGCTCTTTTGGTTTAAACGCACCTTTACTTACGGCTCTAAAACGTGGTAGGTAACTATGGGCTTAGTAAAAAGATCACTCAATGAGCTATTTAATTGATAGAATATGATGGACCGATGACCTGGCAAAGATAGGTGGAATCTATTGGATGTGGGCTGCGCACTATTTATCCTTATGGCATGCTATGATAGGGGATTTGGGGACTTAACGTCCATCAGCAGATAATACTGTATCATTATTATCATCATATAACGAAGATGAATAGAGTTAGTCTAAGCCCAGTTATTATTGGAAATACATAATTATGTAAATGCTAGTCCACGAAATAAAGTAGACATTGCCGTATAATTCATTTTTTTAATGAGACCATAACATTATTAGAAAGAAGAGCTCTTTGCTTTTCTTCTCGGACGCTGTGTTTGATATTTATATGAATCCTAGCAACCTAGGAGGAGTCCTAGGAAGCCTGAATTTTAGGATTACAATATCGATACTATAATAAACTGTGAATCTCGTATCTACAATTTTAATAAACTATTTCAAGTCTAACATTGCTGAAATCGATGCGGAAGATCGCACTTTTAAGGGCGTGAACTTCTGCATTAAGCATTTTTTGAAGTTATTTTGATATTGACGACTTTTAAGCGAAAGCTTTTGGATATTGGATTGTTAAACATAAAACAGAAGAATCAATTTACAGTCCCATGGCTGTTAGAACTACATGAGACTATTGTGTACCAGGGGAGACTGATTTTACGATGGCTACTTTATTTCGTGGACAAGCTTTATAACATGATGGGAACAGAAAATTGTTATCTATTGATCAGATGGTGGTTAAGGTGGTTATTGGTGGTGTTTATTGAACATTTATATTGTATTTATCTAAATTATAACAAAGAATACGATTGAATTCCGCTTTTATATTCATGTGACCTTCACGCCGATTTCACGCCGAAATCACGCCGCCGCCGCCGACTTTTTGGCAAACGCCGCCGCCGACCATTTTGACGTCGGCGCACACGTCTAGTCCAAATAATAAGAAATGATTATCATCATCATCACCATAACCACCATCATCATCACAATAACCATCATCATCATCATAATAACCATCATCAACATCATAACCACCATCATGATCATAACAACCATCATCATCATAACCACAATCATCATCATAACCACCATCATTATCATAACCACCATCTTCATCATAACTACATCATCATCATAATCATCATCATCACCATCATCTCCACCGTCATCATCATCACCACCATCATCATCATCATCACCACCATCATCATCATCATCATCACCACCATCATCATCACCACCATCATCATCATCATCATCACCATCATCATCATCATCATCACCATCATCATCATCATCACCATCATCATCATCATCATCATCATCCTATATCAGAAATTGTTAAAATACATCTCAATGCGTTTAATAAAACTTGTCTTTAATAAACTTGCGTAATCGTGACATCGCTGTCTAATTTAGTTTTAATTTTGAATTTCTTGCTAAAGTTTTAACTCTATAGAATCGAAAGGGTAGAAGCCCTCAATGACTCCAACAACATTGGTTTCACCAATTAGCTCAGGGCTCAAATAGCCCAACAAAATGTGAACTCCTCACCGGATTGACAACGTGTCTACACCACGCGCTGCACCACGTGTTCACGGTAGGCAGCAGCGACACCAGTCATCAGCCTCTGCCGCGCCGTCGTGACATGATGACAGCAATAACTTGCAGGCCGGCAGCTCGCTCCGATTCACCATGTTGAACTGTAATCATCAAATTGTACGGTATCAGTTTTATCACAGAGATAATTTGCATGCGATCTCGCAACTCAACCTGATCATAAAATAAAAAGTCGAGGTTAGGGTATTGGTATCTTTTTCACTTTGTATTAAAATAATAATGGGCTTCACTTTACTACAACCAAGTTAATCTCGCAAAGATTAAAACGTTTTTGAGAACACAAAACTTCACGCTAAAAATAGAAATGTCAAACTGTTATTTCTTTAAATTAATGCTTCGAATTTTGCATTAAAACAATTGGAACGAAACCTGTCCTTTTACATCCGTTGCTCCAAAAGCAACTCCCGAAGAGCTGGAGTCTTTATTCTCCTTCATTTCCTGGACGTTTCGCAAGAAATTGTGGTAGTTTCATCGCAACAGCATAGTCGTCCTGAACGGAAGTTCTGGCTGCTATGAATGCGTTGTTCTTGAAATTGAAACATTCTGAGCTCGTTTCATTGCCACAACATAGTCATCAGTGTCATCACGAACGAAATCATCACGAAACATTCTGTAACATAAATTTCACACGCATAGAAAACTTAAAAAAACAGGCATACGAAATCTCTAATCAATTTTTGGTAGACCACAAAACAAAACTACGGGTTACTTGCCCGTATTTCAGAACTGGTAGTATTTCAAAAGTCAGAAAAGTAACAAGTATGAGCCATGATATTCTTTGAAATTATTCAAATTACTGTTTTTTTTTGTGAAGTGGGTGGGATACCTACCCACACGTATTGCAACAATAGAAATTCCATAAAAAAACTAACTTGATACCTCAAATTACGTCTCGAAACAGACTTTGCTTCAAAAGATACGAGTGGTTTACTCCTTACACCAAAAATAAAAAAAAGTAACGATAGTTCAACCTTACCGACTGTCGATGATTACAAACCTCACTCTTTACGTATGGTACATTTACCATGACCACTCATTGTAGGCGATTATTCAACATCCCGCTTTCTGATGTCGGAAGGACAGCCGAGAACAGGGGAGGGAATATTTAATTTCTATCTACTGATTGTATCTACTTACAAAGGAGTATACTATGCATGGACGCACATAATTAAACACAAGGTAAATTACAATCTTTTATTATACTGGTTCACAAATGATAAACCTTTGTCGTGAGAAGAACCAGCAAGAAACTCAGACGGTCTTACATTTTCCAAACTTTAAATAATCACAACAAGTACACACTTAAAACAAGACTATTTACAACACTATAAACTATACTGATAGAAAACGACTGGAGAGTTATAAGCTTGCGTCCATGCATCATTTACTCAACCCTGGAATGCTTTATTCCAACTCTAAATCAAGAATGAATCCTTGTACACTGCGCTAGTGACCTTTTATAATATCCGCTCCAAACTACCTGCTTCATAGGCGGGTAGATATCAACATGACGTTTAATGTCTACCTACATGGGCCAAGCAAAGAACATCTCAAGCAAAACATTGCTTATCGTTTTCTAGATTTTATAACTCTTAACAAATTAAATGTAAACATTGCAAATAAGACTATTCTTATTGTAAATAATACTATTCAGACGTTCGATGACTCGACATGTCGTACACGTCTGCGCCAACTGAAGCATGTCTCCGACATATTATATTGTATCGCCTACGGTGATACCTATAGGTAGGTACCTAAGTTATAACTATAAGTAACGAGGTTCTGCTCTTATTCTAAATTTTATTGGACAACCCACCTCATGAACTTTTTCTACAACATACAAAAATGAGAATCTCCTAAGGATTGTTTCCTGTCAGTTGACTATAGATTATGAGGTAGGTACCATACCCACCTACTTAATATATTATCCTCATGATGACGTCAACAGCCATGCGAAATCACCGAAGAATCTGCAAACGGGGAAGACCAGTAAAAGCTACCTGTAGGTGGCAGCTTTTCGGTGCTCACGTTTATATTCCATTCGTTGAGGAAGACAGAGAGAAGGCGGATGGTAGCTAAACAGTGTACTAACCAGATGACGTTAAAAGTCGGCACCAGCGTGGATCAAGCACCTAATGAATGAATGATCTGAATTCCTTCTTATTTTAAAGGAACTAAGGGTTAATAGATGGCCGATGGGGCCCGAAACTGCTGGACTGGCGACCACGTACCGGAAGACGCAGTGTGGGCAGACCTCCCACAAGATGGTCCGACGACCTGATCAAGGTCGCGGGAACCCGCTGGAGGCAAGCAGCGCAGAACCGGTCATATTGGCGATCATTGGGGGAGGCCTATGTCCAGCAGTGGCACGTCTTTTGGCTGAAATGATGATGATGATGATGAAGGGTTAAGGAACATTCAGTGAAATAGGTACCGAAAACCACACCTGATCACAGTGGCGTAACTATACCATCTGGGGCCTGTGGCAAATTATTTTTCATCACACTTGCTGTCTAAGCGCGCCATTGCTTGCGCGCGTAGCGGGAGTAATAGAAAAGTGAAATTCCCTAGGGAGTAATAGAAATGCCAGTACGTCATTTAATAATATTATGTCTTAAAACTTATTTTATGTCGGCAAGTGTGATGAAAAACATTGTATGCATCACGGTTGGTAAGCGGAATACTAACTCGAGTCATAAAAGCCGCCTCCGCCTAATGGCGTCGGGCTTCTAACACTCTCGTTAGTAATTCCGTACTTACCTCCCTTGATGCACAATGTACTATTAATGGGGCCCTATCAGTAAAAATCGTCACATGTCACATTGTAGGTACTCAGTTTAATTTTAAATTTAAATTCACTGCCTCTTGGGCCTGAGTGGGCCCCCTCTCGGGTCGGGGGCCAGTGGCATTTTGCCAGCCCTGCCACCCTATTGTTACGCCACTGCCTGAGCATTTCTCAAACAGTACTTTTGGAATTTGGATCACGTCTTCGATATTTGATAAAAATTGGTAGGCTGGTAGAGTCAGTGATAAGATCCACTTCATTTCTCAAAATGTTTGTATGAAACGTTTCTTTTTTGTTACCAAATTCCTATACATTTTTGGTAGGTACCTAACAAAAAAGGAACATTTTGGGAAATGTGGTAGATCTTGCTCAGCATCATTAATAATCAATAAGACAGACATGGCGATCCTATAAGGGTTCGTTGTTGACCACGGAGCCCTAAAAATAATGTCGCGTGAAACTTTTTCATTGTCAAATTTAATAGGCTGATAAGTGATAACACTGCAAGTCCTCGTAGGCTAAGTGATAAAACTAGATTACGTACTTTTTTACTTCTTGAATGGCCATAAACGTCGACAACCGTTACATAATTAAATACCAACCTGTTTATTGACTATTTAATTCATCATGTTAGTTCCAATTCTAACTAGGTATTACTGAGTGAATCATGTATAACACATTCGGAATTTTAATATGTTTATGCAAATAGTATCACAAATATTTACCTACTACTTATAAATATCTACGAGTTTATGTATGGTGTCACATGGCTTTCCGGTAGGCTGTTAACGGGGTTTCCCAATATACCCACACTACATTTCTGCGAACAATACTAACGTCAAATGTGATCAAGTCAGTTTGATTTTCGCCAAACTGCATTATTTACATTTCTACTACGTCATTGGATTTTTACGTCGCTTGCTAGCAAGTAGGGGGGCTATCAACCACTGTTACAATATTTATTTCCAACGCCTAACTTGACTAGAGGTACCTACTCATAAAAAAAACCGGCCAAGAGCGTGTTGGGCCATGCTCAGTATAGGGTTCCGTAGTTATTCGAAAACGGCTGGGCCGATTATGTTCGAAATAGTTTTATTTTAAAGTATTGTATACCTAAGCCCACTATTCAAGAATTTTTCATATTTTTTGGACCCACGGATCAAAAGTTAGAGGGGGACACAATTTTTTTTTATTCTTCCGAGCGGTATCTTCGAAAATATTAACTTTAGAAAAGAACTTTCTTCCACGACCCTTACTCTTTTTAAGAGTACTATTCAATGATACCCCACACTATAGGATTACACAAATAAAAAAAATCATCCCCACTTCACCAGTTGTGGAGGTAGGTACCCGAAATATTTTTTTATTCTACTACTTTGTGATGATCCTCAAGCGCCGCAAGTACTCTAGTTTGCTACAAAACTATGATTTTGCGGCGCTTGCGGTGGAGACCTTGGGACCCTGGTCAGCCGACATGAAGTAGTTTATGAGGACCCTGTCGTCCCGGTTGATCCACGCTTCTGGGAGCCGGTGCCTATTTTTCCCAAAGGATCAGCATTGCGATCCAAAGAGGAAACGCCGCCAGCGTCATGGGGTCCACGCCGCAGACAGACCTGCTCGACGGGGTATTCTTTTTATAAGGGTTTTTTTTAAATTAAGTATTTTTATTAAATGTATTTTTATCTTTTCTATTTAGTTTATTTTAGATAAGATTTCTTTATTTGTGTGTTTATTTCATAATTTAGAATAAGTTTATACAATAAACGTAATTAAAAACTTTGTGATGATGATTAATATGTAGGTATATGTGTACCGAGGGTCTATATTGGCACTTATACAATTTTTTCTTCGAATATTTTTACTAATACCGTTTTTTACTCATAATCATCATTACTCCGAAAAATTTTTCTCATACTTTTTTTCTTACTAAAAATTATACTTCTACCTACAATGTTCATAACGATTTTTATTTCGAAATTTTATCCTCCTAAAGTCGTCAAGTAGATTAATCTATACTCATAAAGTTATTTGAAATAAATTGTTTATTTATAAACATTTTCCCATTAGGTTCACTCTGTTGTGGTATAATTAAATACAAATACAAATACAAATTCATTTATGAATAACATAAACTATGTACTACTATGTAGTCATAATGGGCTTTGTGCAGAAACTGTTGTGACATACTCAAATTTAGCATAGGTATTTCTTTGTGGCAGATTTCGAGTTGTTCGAATATTATTCCAGCTATAATTTCGATGCTCCTATTTCTGATGTGGCATAATCTGGATGTGCATAAAAAGTATCGGCATAGTTTGTTTTAGCGTAACAGAGAAGGAATAATTACAACCTCTCAATATAATCGAGGTAGTAGTAATATTCTATACGTTACTTAGCTGAGTACTTTCTAGGTTGCTAAAAAAAAATAACCTCGAACGACTAAGGCGGGAGCAAAGCTCCCGCCTTAGTCTTCTAACCTAACCTATCCGAGTCGGATCTGCCCCGGAAGGTTTTGTTCGCTCGCTTCGCTCGCTCACTGCAGAAATTTTCACCCTCACAGCAAATTCTGCCTGACGAAAAAGGCAAGTTTCGAACATGTGGCTACATGCCCAAAAAAAAATGCAAATCTAATTTCTGTCTTATAACACTCGGCGTAATTAATGATATGCCAAGATAGTTTCGGACAAAATAATATTCGAAATATTGTTATTTAAGCCAAGTGATGTTTCTGTCTCATTAAGTTGATGCCAAAATAGATTATACCAAGTCTGTTATGTCCTAAGCGTTTCGGACAAAAAAAAGTTTAGAGGGAACCCGTTTAGTACAGTACCTACTCTGCCACAACCTGATTTGCGCGGGTAGCTAGTTTACAGTAATAGTACGATTTATATTTAATTAAACAAAAATAATTCATACATAAAACCAGTACAGATAAAAATAAATACCTATAACATTAGAATATATAGCATAAAATAAGTATAGTGAAAAATTATATGTATAAACATAAAAGTTAGTACTAAAAATATGTATGAATAACAATATTATGAACATAAATAATTCTATGTGATGATGATTATGAACAAAGATTATTCTAAATACCGATCATTATGATGTTAAATTGTATAAGAAAAATTTTCGGAGTTCCAATAATCTAAGTTGCAATTTTATAAATACTTTGGCGCACCCGTGTACCGAATTGCGGCTTTCTAGTACCTACTAACGGCCACTGAGCTATGCTGCGGACAGACGGACATGACGAAACTACAAGGGTTCCTTGTTTACTACGAAACCCTAACCCTATATTTTAAGTAGCGAAGTAGTCCCTACTAAATATTAAGTTAAGCACCTAGGTCAAAGAGTATATTATGAAGTATATGTTTATAAAGTAGGTACCTACACTTTTATGGATATCGTAAGAACTGAATAACTTGTTAGATTTTATCCGGAGATACTTGTACGTTCATTTTCTCTTTGAAGGGCGGTTACAAATTGGGAAGGAATTTATTTACGGATACTGGAAAAAGTACAGTAGGTACATACTTACCTACAGGGTGCGAGGAAATAGTACAGTCGACGTCAAAGATATCATTACGGTTTAGGTGCCAAAAATATATTTACATGACCTTAATGTCAAGTTAATAAAGTCGTGTAAATATATTTTTGGCGCCTAAACCGTAACGATATCTTTGACGTCGACTGTACATTGTGCATCTAGGGATGTAAGTACAGTATTACTAACGAGACTGTTAGAAGAATAGTACATTACTGCAAAAGCCGGGAAGTGTGGTCTTGCAGGCCGAATAGATATACATATACGCCTGAACGTATAGCGAAGCTTGTATAGTGCTTTTCTCAAACTCGTAATGAAATAAAAATAAATGTTACTAATCAGTTTCATGTATTCAAGTCTGTCATACGTTGACGTTTAAAAACAAAAGAAAGGTGCTTTGCAGGCTAAGGCCTGACATTTTGTATGAAATTCCTTTAAACCATTTTGTTCGCTCGTAGAACCCGAAACTACTTTAATGATTTATTTGAGGTATGTACGTCATGTAAACATTTCTTTGCAAGTTGGTGAAAAGGATTTTTTTGTAATACGGCTGTAGGTACATTATAGGACTGCGAAAAGTTATGACATGGACGCCTACAACGGCGACAGCCGATAACTACTTGTTACGTAAGTAATAATTTTGATCTTAGTAACTCACACAACTACATTTTTATTTCAGAAACTATTGCCGACATGTTTGCTGTCGTAATTATTAACATAAAATAAAGCTTATTAACAAACGAACTTCCAAATCCCATTATATCAAAGTTTCATGATTTTCACACGTTTTATACCAAATCGAGCCTAAAAGCGTTTGCCCAAGCATGACCACAGGCGTAATGTTAGGAAAATAGTAAATTTCACCGAAAATGTACAGAACTAAGCATCTTACATAAATATTAGTACAACAAAAACCAAGATAGGTATCTTTGTCATTGATCTGTTTAAGAACTAGGTTGATTTGTGTAAGATGTCCCAAGATATTTATTTATTTATTTATTTAAGAACTAACGGTGTGAAAACGCAATGGCATGTATTGATGTAGAATTGGACTAAGATAGTCTGCAACAAATTTGATAGCATGTAAGCATTATTTAAATGTCATAATTTCATAGAAGTCTGATATTGCTATGCATGTTACAAAATTCGTTGTAGATTTATCTTGCTGTTACTCTAGTCATGAGGCCTTAATGAGATACTTGTGCATACCTTACCAATAATTGAAACATATCCCAGATTCAGAGTAAGTAGTGTACTAAATAAAATAACGAAAAATAAACAGCCAGCTAGTTTATTAATCAAACTTCCATAGGTTGAGATTGATTTGCGTTTTTTCTGGCTTGTTTCTTCTTTATAAGCATTTGTTTTCTTTCTTCTGGAGTTTTTTTCAATCCCTTCATCTTGCGAGTCTGCAGACGGTTGATGTCTTGCTTGCCCATGTGAATACGACCCAATTTAGAACCAAATGCATCTCTTGAAATGTTCTTCTTTGTAATAGTCTTAGCTTCTCTGGGAACCCGGCATGCTTCTTTGTATAAATCATCAGCTCCTAACTTGGTCCTTCTCAGCTTGAAGTCTATGGAAGGACCTGAAAACAAAACAAAATTTCAAAAATTCGTTGTTTTGTGCAATATCTAACACTCTACCTCTGTTAAATCTTTCCATCTGAAATAGAAATGTTTTTTTATTAATTGACTTTTTTCCCACCACCAATTTACCACCACGTAATTATTCATATTTATTAAAATTTTATATATTCTTACATGAACTTGTAAGGCTGATAATCATGATCATGATCGTAAATATATTTTAGAAGCTCACTGTAAATTGTTTCTTAAATGTGTTGGTGCCAATTAAATGTTTACATATTACCCTGTAACTATGAGAACAAGTACCAGAGCCTCATTTAACAATTCACCCTGTTTTTGCATTATCTGTTTTGACCCTTTAACGGGCAGACAGATGTCAGAAATGCGCAAAATTGGACTCTTGCCACTTTGATACAATGTTGAAACATGGTGGGAAAAATATTCCCTCTGCCTTATAAAGAGTTATATTTATAGACCGTTTACATACCAATTTCTTCCAGTTCAATCCTGGGTGTGCGCTGGCCACTTTTCTTGAGCAGTATTCTGTAGGAGCGCATATAGATATTACCATCATCAGTGGCTGTGAAGCTAATGGTATGTTCCAATCCCTGCAGCCTTATAGATTCCACCTGTAAATTACAATAAAAAACTATAATTTATTATTGTCACGGTCTGGACAGAATAACTGAACAAAAATGTTTGGTCATCTACAGGCAGGCCCTCAAATAATGAGTCAACTGACAATTTATCTCTTTACACTTTTAGAATAGACATCTCATCCCCAATTGAAATCTAACCCAAGTGTAGAAATAATAATAATCTTAACTTATTAAAAGAATAGCTGAACTTATAAATATATACCAAAAATGTTTGATCATCCATAGCAGGCCCTCAAATAATGAGTTAACTGACAATTTATCTCTTTACACTTTTAGAATAGACATCTCACAACCCCTATTGAAATCTAACCAAAGTGTAGAAATTATAATAATCTTAATATATTAAAAGAATAACTGAACTTATAAATGTATACCTTCTCTCTGTGAAAGAAGTCTGTGAGCAAAGACTTCAATCTTTTAAGCTCATCATTGAGTTCCCAGGATGGTCCATTGAACACTAGGCATGGCTTGAGCCCTGCCAGTACTTTCATGTTTTGGAATTCTGACATAGCTTTGAAGTTCTCTGCACCAAGTTCTATCATGTCCAATATCCCATAGTCAAATGTCCTGCCCAAGATGATGTTATGAGGCCGCTTCTTACTGTGTGAGCCTACACCAAACAAAGATGCCTCCCTCTTGTAACACATTCTGAAATTAAATGAAATATAATAATAAATATAAATTTACACAAATTACCCTATTCCTATGTCAATTAGGCTTTATAAAAAAAAATACTGTGTAACACTATACATATAAAAATATTCAGGGCTTCCTAAAACTATAGGATATGCATCTTTGAATGTAGAGTTACCAACTTTTAAAAATAATATGTAATCTTCTTTGAGCAAAATATCCTATCTACAATATTTAAGATACTTTCCTTCCACATCCCATTGTGACTATCAAACAATACTTAACAGTTATAAATATTAGATGTCATAGACCAAAGAAAAAATATAATAATTATCGGCTTGCTAAGTTAAGAGACGGTTATGAATAAGGGGGATAGAATACAACCATAACTGAGGAATCAATATTATTGTGATAAGCCCAGGATGCTTAAATAAGTTGCCAATCATTAACACTTAATTGTCAATCATAAATGAAAGGCAGCTAACTGTCTTTGTCTCACTAATATGAAAGAGTGACAGAGAGGGAAAACTACAATATAATACTAAGCGTTAGTGATTGGCAACTTGGCTAAGCACCCAGGGCCTCCAGCAGGGTCACATTGTCGATATTATTAATGAGTTTATTATTATAGGCTTTCATAGAAGCAGTAAATTTAATTATATTTCTTGATCAAATGCATGATTATACTTACTGTACCCTGATTAAGTTTGTTACCTACAGCTGACAATTAATACAAAAAACTGTGACTATTCTTAGCAACATTGTATTGTATGTCATTACTAAACCAGTACTGAGATACCAGCTTTACTTAAAGTAGGTATGAGCTTGTCAGCCAACATTTATCTTCTCTAAAGTATAACTACAAAGATCTTAATACCAGTCTATAATCTTCTAGGTGTCTTGCACATTACTTACTTTTCAATGAGTGTAGCGTCTTCAAAAGGAACGAAATCATTCTTGCGCCGAAGATAAACACCGTCTGGTTTTTTCAAATCGTATATATCTTTTAACAGCTGTTTAGTGCGTTCTGATGGATTCCTTCCTTGCATGAAAACACATTGTTTAGGGCCTTCAGTAGGTTTCGGTTCCTTTGACTGCAAAACTTTCTTGCCTTTCCGAGTTGTTGGTTTTCTGAAATACAAAATGGTAAGATATTTCATATTTGAACGAATGTTATCAATACACAAGTAATCAAGAAATTAGTTTTCTTACTTTATTCTTTGTATAACAGCCATTATAATGTAAAATACACAGACTTAAAGCACCAGAAATAAGCACGCACGTGGTGCTTGGAAAACAGAAGACATTGACGTTGACGTTTGACTGTTACGTCAAAACAGTTCGGTATTGCCAGATACTGAAATGCAAAATACGGAATTTTGAGGTGGATGGGAAAAGAATTGGATTTTTTTTTTTTTTTTTAAGAAACCATATTCTAAAACTAATGGTTTTAAAAATATATAGAAAATTAAATAGGCACGCGTATTAATCTTGACAGTTCATTGGACCTTATGCACAGACCGCACAGTTGGCCGCACTGATATCTTACCGCCCCATAGTGGCAGAAAAAGCATCAAAAAACCTCAATTTAAATATAGTTGTATTCCTTGTGGTCTTGTTATAATGTCACGTTTAATAACAAGCAATAAATGTTATTTTAAGTACCTTCACATTGTGCCATGACCCTTCAAATTATCCACATAATCATGGATTTGGTGTCATAATTGCATTATTTTAAAAATGTGGAATGGGGATCTATGGAGGAAAATTCGAAGAAAAATACTGAATGAGCATCTGGGCTCTGGCAGCACTGAAACAGTCAAAGGTGACAGGGCCAGTGTCTAACTGAGAACGTTCTGAAATCACCGCAATTTCGCAAAAGGTTAAATAACATACAGCGTGGGTATTTGATACGGGCGAATAATTAATCCAGCTATAATATCTGATCCTACGAGTCGTATAAGATAACCATTACGTTAAATTTTGTTGTTGATTAGGTGTAATGATTTTTCTAAAGTGCAACCCAGCAGCAATGTATGCCGGCCAACTGACATGAGACTCGTATGACGTTTAGATACTTATGTCTACTTTAAGTAATGTGCCTACCAGTGGATGCAATACATTGCGGGCTCAATTATTTTGTATGAAAAAAAAAATACCGTAATTTCTAAAATAAATTTATGTAAATAGGTTCCCTAGGTCCGATAGTAATCGCCACTAAAATATTCGCCCGTATCAAATACACACGCTGTATAACATTTAAATAAACTGGTACATTTAATATTATACTCTGTCTAGTCCCGATGTCAGTAGAAAAAGGCGGCAAACTTAAAATTTCAGTGTAAAGTTCGGCGGCTTCCAATAATGGAAAATTAGATTTTTACTGAAAGCGGTTGCTAGATTTTTTTTAATATTTATGGCCTGGATACTAGTCTTTTTAACCGACTTTAAAAAGGAGAAGGTTTACAATTCGACGAAATCTTTTTTTTTTAAGCGTAAGTAATAGTGAGAACAAATCACTACAATATGCATCTCATTTTTTTGAGTTGATTAGATTACGGGTAAGAAAGAGACGGTATGATTCTCTCTGTGACTCAATTTACTAAAACCCTAGCCAAATTGTTTTTTTTTTTATTTGGTTACGTTTTTCAAACATTCCAAACACCTGCATTTTTAAAGTTTTCCCTCATTTTCCTACGTATGAACGTATTTAGGTGGCCACAAACAAAGCCACCTTTTTCAACTACAAGCTAGATACTCGTAGTTAGCCACAGGGATATTCATATGTAATGCATATGTATAAATCTACCTACTCCCACGGTATTTATTAGCACGGATTTATTGTCGAAAAGTATCTAGCTTAAATACTTAAGTAAATACCTACAAATAATGAAGTTCTTCACATACCAAATTAGGCTGAGCCCGCGAGAAACAACAGTTTAAAAGTTAGTGGAGCCACTTTTTTGGACATTCAAAGCGATTATTTGAAGAGGAATGTTCTTGGGTAGGGCGACGCCCCACCAGAAGGGCCGCAACGCATGTTTTCCATCGTAGTAGTTCTAAACTGCAGTGGCACTAAGTTGAAAATGCGGGGTCATGAGAATGTCAAGGTTGTAAAAACCCACAACATTAGCCTTTAAGGAAAACGCTTAAAATATGTACAGATGCGAGCAAAAAACACGCCTGCGTGTATTATTGATTACTCTACCGCGTATATTTTTAAAGCTTTATAATAACTAAGTACTTAGATACCTAATTCAAAAATAAATATCAGATGGAATCAGACTTGGAATGCAATGCACACCAAATTCAAAATTGAGCAAATTATATGTCATAGATTTACATAACAGTCCTTTTTTAAAGTTTTTTAAGGAAATAATGTACCTAGTGATAAACATAATAATAAACATTTCATTGTAAGTTTTCTGAAGAGCCGTAAAATAATAAACAAAATTACATTTTTAACTAGGCGGGGATGATAAGTTTACCGAGAAATGCTGATTTGGGAAAAGTGCGAAATTTTGCGTAAACCTAAATTAATTTTGTTTTATTGTTTTTGTTTTTAACTTGTTGTTTGTTTTAAATCGTCGAATGAATTTCTGAAATGTATAACGTACAATTGTTATTACAATGAGTGATATTATAAAGGTATATTTTCAAGAACTACCAAGTTCTTAAAGCTAGGCTATAATATTACTTATATATTTATATTTGAAATAAAAGTTATAAAGGTTATACATTTACGGTCTCAACTGTACCTAACATACCTACATGTTGATGATACGTAAGTCGCTATACTTGTGTGTAGTGTACAGCACAGAACCGGTATAAAGCGGGACACTAAACGATTGCAGAAACCCTACTCATATGGGGAAAATCCCTTCGCTTGAAATAGTATCACTTTAGTAGTTATCAATGAGTTGAATAATATATCTAAACAACCGCCATCCATATGATCCTTATTCCAGTTATGACTATTGGATAGATAAGTGCAAGTTTTATCGTGACACAAACTGGATCTAAGAGAAGCTGCTGGCTCAGCAAGTTAGATTGTAAACGATACAATGCGGTAAAAGACACACCTATCTGTGACATATAATAAACTAGCGACCTGCGCACGGGTACTATACCTACATAAAAACCTTCCTCTTGAATTACTCTATCTATTAAAAAAATCTCATCAAAATCCGTTGCGTAGTTTTAAAAATTTAAGCGTACGAAGGGACTTAGTGACAGAAAAAGTGACTTTATTTTATACTATGTAGTGATTATAGGCATAGGCACACAGATATACAAATCTAAGCTTAGCATTGCCTTGCCTTGCCTTTATTGTATAAACTTATTCTAAATTATAAAATAAACACACAAATAAAGAAATCTTATCCAAAATAGAAACTAATAATCTACTTAAATAGAGAAGAAAAAAACTAAAAGCTTAGAATTAATTTTATCTATCATTCTTCATTCAATAGTTTAACATTCGAAATTATGGAAAAACACTAAAAACGAACTCTGATACAGTTGCTGAAGAAAAAAACATTTATACTGTGCATTAATTAAGGATTCAAAAAATTGGCATCAAGATAACCCCCCAAAATACCAAAAAATACACTTTTGATATAGTTAAAACCCCTCAGGTATTTTTACTATAAATAATAATAATGACGTATTAAATACCGGGGAACTTCATAGTCAATTGCCGACAAATTAACTCTTAATACCCCACCGTCACAACAAATTACGTCTTCACAATCGTCGCATATGTAACTAAGTATATAAATAATATAATTTTATTGGACGAGTTTTGGTAAATTCGCTAGAGGATATATACGCCGAGACGAACGCAGACTCCTCAATGCGTAAGGAATAGACACGCCGAGCGGACGGTTAAGCCACGTTACGCCACGAGTCGACGTGTATTGTTGCATTTTGTGAAGTTTTGTTTATAACTGAAAAGTGAAAGAAAAATTGCAAAAGTAAGTGAATATATTTTTTTATGTGTATTAATTATGAATGCTTGGAATTCATTTTATAATAACTTTTTTTTACAAATTTAAAAACCGAGGGTTTTTATTTTCTTTAATTACAAACAACAACTTTATTCTCATTAAACATAAGTGAATATAAGCGCAGAAATAACCTAATTAATTGCCGGATTTTTTACTTAACTACATCGGTTTTTGCAAAGATTGTACAAAATATTTAGGCATACAAGTATTAACTGTATTTAGCAGTCTAAACTAAAACGTGCAAGTAGATTTGCTCGATTAAAGCCCTGTTCAAATTACTATCCCCGAAATGATATATTAGTACCTATGTCAGATAAAAGCCGTAATTTTCTTTTATATGTCTGGGGAAAACGATAGTGATGATAATTGTATCTGACGGATATATTTATCCGGGGGTTGTGAAACAGGCCGTAAGTAAAACAACAATAAATTATTCTAAGACACATTTTAGGGCAAGTTTTATTCCTATAGTAGGTAGGTATTTAAGGAATTTACTTGTATTTAATCTTTGAGAGCCACACATATTAATATGCTCCATATGTAATAGCTATCTTGTAATCGTGTCAAAATAATTATGCTTTCTAATCACCAAGACCATTATCATTACCACTTATTTGTTTTGAAATGGTTGACGAGAATTCTGATTGATTATATTCTAGGTATATATCGACGAAACTTCCTTATCAGACCCAGATGGCACGGCCAAGACAGTCGCCTTGCACTCTCGTGTCCGCTAGTTTCCGCACTTGCCCACTATCTGTATCGTAATGTCACCCTCTGTCAATGCCTTTTTGAGAAGCCGCTCCTTGAATGTGTCGCTATAAATTGTTTATGTCTAATTAAGCTAGCCCAAGGTTTTCGTATTGCGTGAATGCGCCTCATAAATCCTAAAAAATACCAATTTATAAGGTATTTTTGGCTTTACATTTGGCAGTGGCACCTACCTGTGGTCAATGTCTGGTGCAAGATTCTTTCCGTAAACCGTTTAGATATATTAGGTACATCATTTAAAGTACATTGTATTATTATAACAGATGTGATAAGGAATACATAGTTAATTCCGATGTCTATCTAGGTACATTTTAATATTCATCGAACAGATTTTCCGAAAAAAAAGTACCTGCCTACATTACATGTACCTTTTTATACATAGGTATAATAAAAAGGTACATGGATCTTGTAGAGAGCAGTAAGTAATATTTACTTGGTTACTGGTTTTTTAATGGAACATTACATGTAATAGGTCCAAAAAATAACTCTTAAATCACGTTTCGTTAATCACGTTTCGAGGTTTTTAGGATTCTGTGAAAAAATCCCGGGATCAGAAATCGAAAACGTAGGTATTACTTACTTAATGTACCTAGATTTATTGATATTTGGCGATATGGTAAACAAGCATCGTGTGGCGCCATAAATCTGGAAATTTAGAATAAGTAGTAGTTTATTGTACCTATTAATTATTACTTACTAGTCTTTAGGAGCCACTGGATTCTAGTACTTAATGAATTTTAAACAGTCTAAAAAAGGAGTACACAATCTTTTTCTGCGAATAAGGTCAGGTGGTACAGATCACTTTGATAAACTGTAGAGTCGAACTCAAAAGTATAGTGCGAATGTAAATTTTCCTGTAATAAGTATTTAAAATTTCATCATTAAATTGACCTCAACTTATCTCGTCTCGATAATCCACACTTGGAATTCACTAAAGTATATCTTTGTTAAGGGACAAGTCAGTCAATAGATGACTACCAGATGAAATATAAGATGAGTACTCGAAGTTACGTATCTATGTATTTTGGAATTATGCGTTTTAAGCGTTGATATGTTTTTGTCTGGCGATTTTCTATAAAATTGACTTGCTTCCGATTCGACACCGACTTTGCCGGAACGTAATATTTTATGAAGCCGTACAACTTATAATCTGTATTACCTACCTACATATTATTATGATTACTGTTACTTACCTAATAATGCTTTATTAAGTAGGTACCTAAGCTAATAAGTTCATTTGTTTCCTTTTGTTAGTATTTACTGGGTTTCTCTTTCTAATACGATTTCTAGGCATCTTAAGTTACACTGCTTAGAGGTAGAGACTTTAGTACCTATAGGTCCGTTTGCTTACATTGATATACATTGTATTTACAAATATCTGGTGGATTATGATAGGTACTTGTTAGAATGACAAAAGAAAAGCACAGGAGGCTACCGATCCATTAAAACACAAAACAGGACAAGTAATTTTAACTTAATGAAATAAACATATTTAATTTCTTTGGCCGTTGAACTGCATTAAATGTTATCTAATAGGTATCATCAGTAGTTAAGTATTGTGTGTAATTAACCTATAACTTTCTCAGTTACGCCGCTTGATTCAAAAAAATCGACTTTGTAATGTTAATAGGTTATTAACGACTTATTGAAGACACATTAATGTTATCTACTTATGTACGCGACAAATATCTACTTAGCCCTAATACTGTGAGTAGGTAATAAAGTAGCCATTAAAAGAAGACGTTGATTAATACATATATCGCACGCGCACGAGTATGAGTTTCCGCGTATTAAGCCAGTTAATTACTCGCTAAGACAATATCAATTAATACTGACGGTCTCATATTTTTCCATAACATATACGTCATCATAGCTTCTGACTTCTGAGACTTCAACGTTACAAATTATTGAATTTAATGTTTCATGATTGGGTATGTTTCCAAAAACAAATCTTAGGTACTTATCGACTTTTTTGGGTTCCTATAGTTATTTATACTCCTTATAGGCCTTTCAAACCCAACAAGAAACCCAGAAAAGTGAAGATCTCTGGGAATCAGGTTTTAGAATTTTTTTTCACTGCATCTCGCTCAAAAATACACGTTAATATAACGAGTTCTCGTTAATATGATTTCGATCTTATTAAGTAATAAATATAACGACTATAAAGCATGTTGAATGTATTACACCCATACAGATTACAACCATGCATCCCGTGTAGGGTGAAAGAACTCTGTAATGTACTTTTCCATCAGTCTGACCTCTTGGCGACTTGTGACATCACTTCGAAGATGGACATTAAGTATGTCGAGTTTCAGATAAACCATTTATTCAAATAACATTTACCCATCATTGAGTACATTAATACTAAATTTGAGGTAAACAATGATGTCTCGAATGACGAACCTGCAATTAAAGGCCAGTTTTTAAGTTTTTGCTGACTTTAAGAACGATTAGGGAAACTACGTCCAAAACTGATTTTTTACTTATCGAAATAAACAATAGAAACACATTCGTCACGTGAAGATCATTATTATGATCTGCTCTGAAGTTTGTTTTAATATTTGTGAGGTTTACATTAAATACTAGATAAGGGGTTTAATTCCATAGGTAACTAGTATAGGAAATACAAAGCAACATAATATTCATGATATTAGTGTTTTGAATCCTTAAAAAATCCTTGAATTCATGTTAATAACACCAGTATCTACGCTAGATTACTAAATAGTACCTAAATTACACGATCTTCGTGTCGTAAATACAGTTAATAAAACGGGTTTGCAACCTAGTATTATAAATATTATAATAATCTCACAGTCTTGAGATTCGCTAACATTTACTAACTAGCTGTGCCCGCGACTTCGCACGCGTGCTTTTCGGTGATCTGTGTTGTACGTTTTCTAATATATGTAGCAGTCCGGTAAATGGATTTACGAATTTATGAATTATGATAAGATATCACGTTAACACAGCCTAGTCATACAAACTTATCCATAATAAAATTAATAAAACATTGCAAAGAAATTACTAACTTAGCTATATTCTTTCTCACAATAAGTATGATCATCTAATATCAGTTAGTTGAGCCTAAATAATATGTTTTTATTTAATTTGATCATAATCTGTATATGGGTTCCATCAGGTAGGCACGCCAAGCACGGTACCCATGAAATGAAGGCTTAGTGCCACTGCCATTATTGTCACCATAAAGTTGTCTTTATTGTTGATGTCGGTAATTCAATATCAACCAATACAAAAAGTCTCGTTTATACCTGGGTGGATCCCGTACTTAATGGATTAGTTGTGCCATCAACCAACGTACCTGTACCTACCCAACTACATATAAAGGCCATCCTAGGTTCATTGTTACTATCTACCTATAGGAATGAAATTGTTGTAATTCACGATCCACAACGATATGGTCCGCTGGGTTCCTATGATTGGTTGATTCGATTTTTATTTTTGCAGTCGGTCACACTCGATCACTCTACCTAATTTTATTCAAATTTAATATCAGCACTGTATTAAAAAAAAAACAAAAACATTAATAAAATAATGTTACGATACATTCCTTGGTGTATTTAACTGTCCGGTTACTGTATGTAGGTATACAGTAGCAAGATAATTATATATTTGTATCTATACTGCTCTAAAGTGGTTAAATTGTGTTCTCTAATCAGAAAAGGTCATCAGTGTATGAGTTCTTTCCAGACGGCATTATTACCGACTTGTAAGTATATATAATTATATACCCAACCATTCACACATAGGTACACATCAAGTCCATGACAATATAATCATATTTTATTATCACTAGAAGAATCAAATATTATCGGCATTATGCCCTAACAAATTACTATTAATTATTTAAAATCAGAGAGAAAAAAACACCAACTATTACCATAGGGGAGGGGGGTCAACGGAAAAATCACGTGTAATTTTTTGTTACACTCAAATCTGTTTAACAGCATTAAGTATACCTAACCATAAAAAAAGTCTTTACTTTTTTCATAAAACACTTTTTAAATACATACTAATTTTTAAAACTTCGCGAACATTTACTTAGTTGGCAAAAAAGTACGTACATTCAACTGTTATTTAAGTTGGCAAAAAATTACACGTCATATTGGCTAGGGGGGAAGGTCCAGAAAATATCACCAAATATGACGTGATTAATGGACAAGCCTAACAATTCTCGCTAATAGGCTACTTGACCCATTTTTAAAGTTTGTCTTATATTATTAATCATTGTCTGATTAACAGAAAAAAAATATAAATATATTTTTTCACGACCTAGAAAACCGCAAAATTATAACTTAAAATTTAAACTTTCGTTACCGCGCGAAAACGATACTAGCCATGTTAATGCTTAGATTATCTGTGGTGTGACGTCACTCAAACCGAAAACAAACATTTAAGTATTAACAGACGTTCGAATATGGCGCCTATTCCATGTATCCCTACTGCCATATCCCCCCTAGTGGGGACATGTGGAATAAGTTTCCATTTATTTCTACCGGTATCGGTAGGGATACATGGAATTGAGTCGTCCATCTATCCCTCCTATTTATTAATGGTAGGGCCAGATGGAATATACTCCAATCATCCCAACTGCTTTCCCCCCTGGGTCGCGTTTTATAAAGTTACAATTTACAATTTCGCTGTTTGCCTCTCTAACGCACGCACATATTGGCTAGAAAGAGAGGCAAACAGCGAAATTGTAAATTGTAACTTTATAAAACGCGACCCTGGTAGGGATAAGTGTAATTCTTTCCGTTTATCTATACTTTTTGATCCCTTGGGGGGTATAGGTGGATTTTATTATATATATCCCTATTAATTTCCCCCCTAGTAGCGATACATGGATTATTTTCCATTTGGCTCTACTCACATGCTGTTTGGTGGGGATGTATGGAACTTCTTCCACTAAACCCTACTTCCTTTCTATTTGTGGGGATGTATGGAACTTCTTCCACTAAACCCTACTTCTTTTCTGTTTGGTGGGGATGCATGGAACTTCTTCCACTAAGCCCTACTTGTTTTCTGTTTGGTGGGGATGTATGGAACTTCTTCCACCAAACCCTACTTCCTTTCTGTTTGGTGGGGATGTATGGAAATTCTTCCACTAAACCCTACTTCTTTTCTGTTTGGTGGGGATGTATGGAACTTCTTCCACAAAACCCTACTTCCTTTCCGTTTGGTGGGGATGTATGGAAATTCTTCCACTAAACCCTACTTCTTTTCTGTTTGGTGGGGATGTATGGAACTTCTTCCACTAAGCCCTACTTCTTTTCTGTTTGGTGGGGATGTATGGAAATTCTTCCACTAAACCCTACTTCTTTTCTGTTTGGTGGGGATGTATGGAACTTCTTCCACTAAGCCCTACTTGTTTTCTGTTTGGTGGGGATGTATGGAACTTCTTCCACTAAACGCTACTTCTTTTCTGTTTGTGGGGATGTATGGAACTACTTCCACTAAACGCTACTTCCTTGCTGTTTGGTGGGTAAATATTTAATGGTTATTATGGAACATCTTCCAAGAGCATTAACTATAAAATAGAAGAGATTGGCGGATTGGTACTCTGCAACCCTTACCAGGATTAAAACAAGCTTTCGCTTAGCCAGAAGATATTTGTATACTAAAAAATTAAAAGTAATACGAACAAGTGCTCGTTACACCAAAATGTACGCGCAAATGAAAACAAAATAAAATCAAACCATTTTATTGTATTAAACCACGGTAATTGATAACCATCATAAAGCAGTGCGTTTCCGCGACTCCTTTGTATTATGATTATTTCTTTCGGCACCTTAGGACATTAATGCAAAAAAAAATTGTAACTGACAATTTCATAAGGCAGTTGAAGATGAAGTTTTGTATTTGAAAGAAGCATTTGCGTTGCCTGCCAGTGCCTGAAGATAAAAATAAAAATATTGAATGAAATGTAATAAAAAAAACATAGCAAAAAAACACTGATCAGGTAGTTTTAGCTATTGTAAAGACTTCAGTTTTGTACAAATGTTATAGCGTTACTGTTTTAACTTTAGATATTAAAGCTAGCAACGGACTTAGCGTTGAAAATGATATGTTCTAGAAAACTTTCCGTTTTAAATAACGGAGGTGTTTTTAGACGGAAAGGTGCTTGAAAGTCAGTTCTTAGAGCCTAGTTGCATACCAACAAATGGATTCAATTACCTTAAATGAGCATATTAAAAACCAACACGTTATCAGTGGTGAAAATTCATTGAAACAAAGATCGAAAAAATAGCCAAAAGGCGATATCATACAAGCGTTTTATTGAAGTAAGCGAATTAAATGATGCGGAGTGAGAGCATGTGACTGTTTTTGATTACCTGTGCCAAGAAAACTTTCCAATTATCACTTAATATAACACAATCGGGTAGAGACGTGCAGAATATTATCCATCTATCCCTACCAAAAACCCATTGGGTAGAGGATGTAAGGAATGCTTTCCATCTATCCCTACTAAAAAACGATCGGGTTGGGATGTAAAGAATACTTTCCATCTTTCCCTACCATACAGTAATCGGGTAGAGATGTAAGGAATACTTTCCATCTATCCCCACTAAAAAACAATCGAGTAGAGAAGTAAGGAATATTTTCCATCCATCCCTACCAAAAAACGATCTTGCAGGGACCAATGGAAAAAAATCCATATATCTCTACTGGGGAGCAAATTAGTGGAGATACGTGAACAGAATTCCACTTATCGCCACGGGGGTGGAAACAGTAAGTATAAATGGAATCAATTCCAACTATCCCCACTAGGGTGGAAATGGTGGGGATATGTGGAAAAAAATCCATTTTGTATGAAATAGTAGAACTAGATGGAAAAATATCCCTACCGGTAGAAATAAACGGAAAAGTATTCCACATGTCCCCACTAGGGGGGATATCGCAGTAGGGATACATGGAATAGGGGGAATATGGTCCGCACCGCACCGCAAACTTGGTCCGTTCCGTACCAAATTCGATGGTGTGTTCAGCGGACCGCTAACATTATTATTATTATTGACGGTGCGGTCGGTTCGATGGTTTTCCCACAGGATTTGTTGCGGTCCGTACCAAGTTCGCTCGTGTGGACGGCGCCACCGCACCGTTCCGCGCTTTATTTGTAGGTAATTAATTAGAAGTAAACAAAAAATTCGAAAATTTTCCAAGCAATTCAGCAAATGCATCAGAATTCATGCGAAAATATGTACGAAAATCTTCGTCATCGAGGTCTCTAATAAGTCGCATATAACTATATGACTCTCTGCCTTTTAAATACAATTTCGGCCATTCTTTTATTTTTTTTTTCTGTCTATTAATTGGTGTTGCAGCGACGATGGTTGCCACAACTAACGCGATTTTAGCTTTTTTGGATAAAATCGGAGGCATATCGACGTGATCACTGTCTAGTAGCACAAAAAGCACAGTAGGCTTATGATGGTACCGCGTCTAGTCGTTTGTCGGCGTTGCTGTCACGTTCTAACAGGTACGCAAGTGCGAAAGTGACGCGTAGCCCGATAAATAGATAAAACGGGACCATCATAAGCCACCTGGACCGTTTTTGAACGGTGCGATGGTGTGGCGAGTCGACCGCACTTAGGAAGCGGACCAAGTTCACGGTGCGGAGTGGACCATATTCGAACGTCTATTAATACTTTTAGATTCGACATGAAGTTAGTTTAAGATCCTATGACGTCACATCATGGCCGACACCGTTTTCAGAGTACGAAATAAAAAAAAAATAAAACAAATTTTTCAATAAAAAATATGTACCCATCAAACACTTTTAATACACCGTAATCGAAAAATATTGATCTTTTCAATAAATACTACTGAAAATAATAATTTTTTGCACTAAATTTGATATGAGTCAAGTAGCCTATTGTGGGGTTCTTTAGCGAGGAGACGTTTATGAATAAGGGGTTAGGCTTTAGCACTTGACCTGAGATACTTAGGCAATTTGGTGGTCGACTCTAATTACCTTTTGTATTGGTAAGTGAAAGGGTTACACGAAAGTGCATTTTACTAACTACTTGAAAAATCATTTTATTTACTAGTATTTTCGACAGACCTTGGGTACCTATGAACTAGACCCATCTGGGTCTCCAACATGAACAAGGAGGCGAGATAACATGAAGCAAGCAAGACACATTTTAGCTCGTGTAACTACATTATATACGCATGAAATTTTTGGGTGATGTCTTTGGCTATATTGATAAGCGTAAAATTCGCTCTTCATTGTACAAAATATGTTGTATTGTTATTCTAAAAACATATGAAGAGGAAACACTACATCATTTCGATACGCGTATTAATTTGTCATTTACGTAAATATGTGATATCTACCTTCTTTAAATTTTTGGCTCTATGGACGCTATACCTACTCAAAAACTAAACAATTCGTTGCTTTGAGGAAAATAAAAGTAAAAGGCTCTTAAATCATTATATTTCTTTAAGTACGCTATGAACTTACATATCATAGAACCATATTGTTGGCTTTCGAGGGTCGTGGAGGCTCGGCCCGCTATCTCTTATGGAGCGACGTGCTGGCTCGCTCGACGATTGACGACCTTATCAAAAGGTCGTGACCCTTTCCTTTATTGCTCGCTACACATCAATTATTTTAAGAGCAAAGTTTACTTTGATAACTTGCCCAATCTGTTGGCCATCGCCTACTTTTTGAGCTTTAATTATGGACAATGACGGTTTGCCGAAATTCGTTTTTTAAATTTTAAATGTCAAACGGTGGAAATAGTCATCATTCTGAGCAGGACTCTGATATCACGACGTTAGAGTCCATGTTCAGATTTTTTTGAGCACCTTGCCACCTCCGATATATCTGAGGATGGCGACTGAATATCTGTACCTATATCTTACCTTAGTATTATTATTATTACTTTAGATAACTCTCTAATTTTACGTTCCTTTTCCAAGATATCAAAGGTTATCTCCGTGTTTAACATGTGGGAACAAGTATCATTTACATTATGAATGCACTTTACATCATTTAATTGACGTGTGTGCAACAAATGGCATTGCACTGCCACTGAGTTCGTAAATATTCCGTGGAACATCTCCGTCCAAGTAATCGTGCTGCTCCATTGACCTATATAAATGCTTCTACAGATAGTAAACTAATTGCGCGAGGAGTTTCCTCACACATGTACCTACTTACCTAAATACACAGTTAAAATATTACACTAAGACTAAATACCTATACATAGCTTCAACTTGTCCTTCCATCGGGTCAACATAGGGCTATCATGTCTTAGAGATAATTATCAATGTACAAAAATAGCCACATCTTTATACCGTGTTAAGATTTACGTACGCTCTTAGTGGCACCAAGTGGTCATTATCCAATTTTTAGCCATACATTATTCAATATAGTGTGTTAGGGAGCTCCCTGCTAAGAAATCACGTCTATTTCATTCAGTTATTCTGAGACTCAACTCCGTCCCGAACGGTCGGGTTCGGTGAACCGACCGGCAACGGATATAAATCAACTTATAAAGAAAATTAAATTTCATTATAAATCTTTCAAAGCAGCATGACCACCAAGACGGAGCCGGAGAAAATTGGTGAAATGAGTAAGTGAATAACTGATTCGAAAACGTAATACCCTAGAACCACGTTAAATTAGGAATTCATAATACTAATATTTAAATTCTAAATACGTGTGAAGTATTTCAAATTATACATTGCCGACTTAAATTAAACACTAACTGAGATTAGTTGAACTTGAAACACCGCTTACTATATCATAAAAATATCACTTCATTGATACAGTTTCAGCAAATGTACAGCAACAAATTCTTTACGCACATCTGTTGACTTTTTTACGATCTCGAAACTGCGTCGTTGTTGTCCTTCAATCTGACGTTTTTTTATTTATTTTGAGCTCAAGGTAACGTTCTAATCTCACCTATTATTCATTGTACTTCAAAATTCGCACGGAATGTGGAATTATTGCAAATCGATAAAAATATGCCAGTTTAAATTATGCTGTACATTTAACTATATCGTCGACAAAAATATAGCTAGGTAGTTACGGCTCTATTGCCGTCATCACTGTCATCAGACATCGCACATTTTGTAGGAATTTCAGCTGGTGTATTGTAAGATAGTAGAAATATGAATATTGTAGGGACATGATGAATTAATGTTCTTACTAGGTGTGTTTTTTATTTATCCTAATTAGATATTCCAGCTAGAATTGAGAGTACAGATGCCTTTTGTCGCAACACAATGCTGCTAACGATGTTTGCTAATCACAAATTACACAGGATTATAAAGTCTAGGTATGCCTTAGAGTTTATGTAGGTATCATTATAGAATAGAATAGGATATTCAAAAAAATATTAAGATAAAGCACACATTACAGAACAGCATACTAAATACAGTGGAAAACATTGTCTGGGTTGAAAAGTAAAGTTAAATTATGTAGGTAACATGTAAATGCGTGGTATGTTTAAAAGCAAACCCGCGTTGACTCTATTTCCAGATTAAAGGATAATTATACATATTTATGTGTCGCAGTGACGAGTGTGACATGACAAGGATAAGGATGGCAGAGTACGGGTGCGGCTCCACTGACGCGGAGCGGAGCGGAGCTGTGCAAAATTGACCAATTACATTCTTCAAATTCGAAACACTGTGATGCGGTCTCATTGGCCGAGCTCCCACAGCTCCGCTCCGCTCCGCATCAGTGGAGCCACAACCTTAAACACCCAGAATTCTTCCACCTTCACCCTTCTTGAATGTTAACCTCCAAAATTAAACGAATCCTGACATTTGGAAACACGATGTTTAGGAAATATTCTGACCGTATTGTCTGGATTTCTGCACTTATTGTTTTTATGGTGGAATAATGTGTCTATCCCTTAAAAATAATAATAATATCAAGTCAATCAGAATAGTAAGAAATACACAAATAGATTATATAGTTCATGACCTAAAATGGCATTGTAGGTAGTTACCTATGTCCCTTTAAAATAAAAATATTATGGTCATCAAGACAGAAATAATATTAAAGTTAATTAGCTGACAACAAATATAAAATCAGTCCATAAGTACTAAAATTAATAACGTCTGCCAGTTTTACCAAAGGAATAGGTAATTATAGTAGTTTATGTGACTGTACATAATAAAACACTCGTGTGATGCTATTATGAAACTCGCCTTGGGCTCGTTTCATAAACCCACACTCGAGTTTTAATGCCTAATTATGTACAGTCGCATACACTACTTTATCTACCCACATATCATAAGCTTCCATGATGCGTTCAGTAACCGCAAATTGTGACCGGCATTGCAGGATTTTTCTTGGCCACTAAAAGTAATTATTAATAAAATAAAACAGAAAAGAAATGCGAAAATGCAGAAATTTATTCAAGAACAATAATTCATAGGTATTTACTTATGTGTAAGTAGATTGGATTATGATGGTTATTAAAATGTTGGTATTATTTACATAGGTACCTATGTCTTCTTTTTTTTGTCTTCATTACAAAAATTGGATTGTTTCGAGAAGTTTAATATTGCCCAATAATTCGTATTTAGTACATAATATATTTTCAATTAGAAGGCAAGTTCCAAAAAAAATTACAATTATTACAAAAAAAAATATTCATGTAATCTAATAAAATTTTGTGATATACGTAATTTAAAAATAATATATAATTAGTGGCCCGAGTTAGCCCAGGCACAGATGTACTGTATAATATTTCCGTTTATATTATAAATTTTGACATTTTCGTGCAAAATGTGCAAATATGAAGGGAAAAGATTGTTCACATCTAGTACAGTAGTTTAGGTACATCTGTAGCTACATAAGTATGTGAATCGATTATATTAATCTTTGTTAAAAAAACCGTTAAGTATTATTTAAGAGTAAAAACTCAAAAAGTGGGTACCTATATAAAATCAGGAACATAAATTTCTATCGTATCGAAGCCCCAATTTCACTTTTAGTTTAGGACACCTTGGCTTTTATTGTTAGGGTAAGTTCGGACTAGTCTACATGAAAATACGACGGCAAAGCTATACCAGTTTACCTGTACTGTATTTTTGTTTTAATTTGAAAATTATCTAGTTAATACAACGATTTACTTCGACACTTTTTACAAAAACACAAAATTCTTAACGTATCTGTAAATAATGTAAATAAACTTGCAATCCAGCACCCAAATCCAGCATTGTAGGGCAGACACTGCTTTTAATGAACGTAGAATACCTTTTGACACAAGAAGCGTCATTACGCATGAGATACCGACGTGAACTGTATTAATTGTGTAATTGACAACACGCTAGTATATTTAGTAGAAATATTTAAATATAATTATCGATGACAACAACGGATAAGGTGAAAATTGCTGAAGGTTTGTTCAGAACTTAGAGCCTTGTACGTTGTTATGTTGAAAAAGTTAGTTTGAACTGAACTAAATACAGCCACGTAAAATTTAATAAGATATTTAAATATTTATCACACGGGTTACTCACGTAATTTAAGTCGATAATTGCTCGACATGTTTCCATCCATTTAGAGGATCCTGGATGGCATGTCGAGCAATTATCTACTTAAATTACGTGAGTAACCCGTGTGATAAATATTTAAATATGTTTCAGCCTCACGTTAGTTATAATTCTAAAATTTAATAAGATATCTATTGTGCCTAAAAGTCGTCTTTTTTTTTATTTCAGTGTTGGATAATGAAACAAAAGACGCCGAAAGCCAAAAGACGGGTCAAGACCCGTTGGAACGTGCTATCGGCGCCATCGGCAAGTGGCAGATATGGGTCTGTTTCGTCGTGTTCCTTGTCAAGTTCCCCGTGGCTTGGCATCAAATGAGCATCATCTTCCTTGCGCCCCCAACGAATTTTACTTGTGGAGAAGAATCCAGCACATTCGACAACATCTGCCACGCCAACTGCACTAGCTACAAATATGATCACAGCATCTTTAAAGAGACCATCATCTCGCAATGGGATCTCGTCTGCGACCGACAATGGCTAAAGAATCTCACACAAACTTTCTTCATGCTCGGCATCCTTGTTGGCAACATGGTCTTCGGCCATTTATCCGATCGGTAAGTTTAGCGTGGGTGTCACGAGTGATATCTTGACAAGAAGTTATGACCGTCGTTTTGCATAAATTGGCACATCCTGCCTGAAATTGGGCTCCGGAAACGATTACTTATTACCAGCCATTGACCTACTTGTAAATTTGTAAGTGCAAAATGACCACCTTCATTGAGCCCCATATTATCTGTCATGTTACATATCGAATGCAGTTAAGATTTATATAAAGAAACAAATTTTGTGCCTTGGTTTTTCAGTACTGCCTCAATATATTGATTCCTAATACAAAAGTTACAAAACGATTATTTCGTTCTTCCAGGTTCGGTCGACGAATGCCATTCTTAGCAGCGGTGTTCCTGCAACTTATCTCAGGCGTGGCGACGGCGTATTCTGTGAACTGGTACATGTTCACCGCTCTCCGGTTCATGCTGGCGGTCGCCACTGGAGGCACCATGGTCACCAGCTTCGTACTCACCATGGAACTCGTCGGCGCCAAATACAGAGACACTGTTGGAATCATCTACCAGATACCCTTCAATCTCGGACATCTTTCATTATCAGCGTTCGGCTACTACCTTAGAGATTGGGATAAATTCCAACTGGCTATCTCGCTGCCTTCCATTGTGTTCCTGAGCTACTATTATTTGCTGCCCGAATCGCCAAGGTGGCTTATCACAGTTGGAAGAACCGATGATGCCGTTAAGATCATGACAGTCGCTGCTAAGAGGTAAGATACCTTAAAGAGTACCTTGAAGTAGTTAATTTCATTCACGAAGACGCGCATATTTTGCCCAAATTAATATTTGATGACCTAAGAGTCAATGGCCTGTACGAATAAAATAGCACGCATTAACAAATTACTTAAAAGATTGTATTTTAGGCATATGGTATAAATGTTAGGATATCAATCAAAATGATTCCCAGCTGCCAATATATGTACCCAGAAGAAGTTTCATAAGTTGGGAAACTTCTAAATATATGTAGATAAGGTTCTCGGAAATTAAAATTTTACAAGCCATCTCAACATGCCAAAACCATTGTATATACCTTTTAAGGTATATTTTATCCCTTTTTTACTAAATTGCGAAATTCAATATTCTTCACAACACTTTTTTACAAGTTCTCATCGAAACATTCTCAATGAGAACTTACTCTTAAATCAATGAATCAATCATGAATGTTTTCAGACATTTCCGAGTATATTCCCGCAATTTTGAGAATATTCTGCTACTTGTACATTGCTATTACCAGCCCTGTCCATTTCGTCAACCAAGTGTCGACAATTTTATCTAGAGCTTAGATAAAAAATATTAGAGGATGTGCAGTGGCAGTCTATTAAATTATTTCAAATCAAGATTGCGAATTTAGTACTGACCTGATTGTGTGATAGGTATTTACTTACACGTGTGTTACGTTGATTTAGTTAATCAAAAATACAGGATTCATTCTTAGATTCCAAACGTTTTTATCTATTTTTCCAGAAACGGGCGCCCAACGGAGAACATCTCCTCAACCACCCAAAAGCTATGCGTGGACGTGAGCAAGCCCGAACACGTGTCGTTCCTGGCGCTGTTCGCGCACCCGCGGCTGCGCATACGCACGCTTGCCATCTGCTTCAACTGGTTCGTCTGCGGCCTCTGCTTCTTCGGCGTGTCGCAGTACATCGGCCATGTTGGCGGGAACATCTTCACTAATGTCGCCATTTCTGCTGCTATAGCGGTAAGCAATATTTTAAAGTTTATACAGGGGGGCTACCATTGCATGACGTCTAAATGCGATTCAGTTTACGTTCGGCTTGTCAATATTTGACAGTTATTCTATGGACCTGATACATCGCGATTCAGTTCACCGTGGTAGATGATTGAAATTAACTGAAGATTCGTGCACTTTATGCCAGTTATAATAATTGTGTTACGTACAAATATTTTTTATTGTACATTTTATTTTTATGCTATTTTATTTTAAACAAAAGTTTTATAGTATTATTTAAATTAAATTGCATACAATAAAATTATCAAGCAGGCGTTTATACATGTGGAGGTCGTAACGTAATAATGCAGCTACATTCATCTCAGGCGTTCATAAAATAGTTCAATGAGATACGCTCAGGCCAATTTGTGAAATGTTTGGGGATTGCGACTTAATTAAATCTACGTTATGTCCAATATTACGGTGGTGACCATGTAACATTTTTTTCTGCTAGTTGTCGCTGCATAAAGTTAGTTCAATATAAAATCGTACCTCAATATGTTACTCACATCTTTTATCTTTTCATTCACACCAATACAAAATAATCCTTATTATCATAATCTTAGGAACTATGTACTATACCTCGTGATTCTGAGTAGAAATAATCCAAAATTTACACATAAATTCAAAATTATGAAAATTGACAAAATAAAAAGAAATACTCACCTTTCGTAGCACAGTAGAAACGATCGTAATTTTTGTTTTCATTAATCCCTTAACAATGTACATTTTTTTGAGATCGACCCTTTCTCCTACTTCTTTCTAATCAAATAGTAAGTAAATAGTGAATTGGCACACTATAGAAATAACATAAAAACAAATGCCTGATAGTTTTCTTTGATGCATCATGGTTGGTTAGTTAGACTTGTGCATATACGATAATTATTTATTTATTGTTTATTTTCTGATTTATCGTGGAAAATGTAATAAAATATAATTATTATGTCGGAATGACGTAATAAACGTTAATTTTAATACTTATATTATTAATGTAACAAATATGTATTATACATGTATTTGTCTTGATTATGTTCCTATTTATTATAATTTAAATTTGCATAACTTAGATATAGTATGGCTAGGGTTTAATCAGTTGAGACACAGATAGAGAGAATCATACCGTCTATTTTTTATCCTAATCTTTTTGAACTTAAAAAAAGAATTGCATATAGCGATTTGTTCCTACAATTATTGCCACAGTACTTTTTTATTCAGAAATCCTTTTCATAAAATGTCAAAGAAAATGAGGCATTAAAAAACATACCTTAATTAAAATTTACTTTCGCTAAAACCTGTACAGTACAAATTTATTTTCCTTAGACCCAACGACCCTACGATGTAGGTTGAAGAAATAATATTAATTTCTTGAAATTTTAACATAACGCCATTGGATACGTAATCGAGCATACCAATATCACGTTTTACGTACCTAAAGTATATTGATTTCTTAAAATATTTTGAAATCTCATATCGCGTCCTTGTAAGTCAGTCTATGTAGCTTATCAGTGGTGTAGACCATTTTTGGGTTAGCAATCACAACACATCTGTTATCGTCATCCAATTAAATACTCATACACGTGTCAAATGTTTTAGCTCAGTACAGTAGTCCACGAGCGCGTCAGTAGCGTAGCAAGCAACTTGATCCCATTATTCCTTGTTTAGACGTTGTATCTTAAACAGTTATTTCCGAACATTTTTTGTAACAAGATGCTTAAAAGGCGGTCACGCGATAAGGACATGACGAAGCGTGTTAGAGTTTTAAATCAAATAGCATTAAGATGTGTGGAATGTTTATTAAATTCATTATTATACCTACTCATAACGTACAATGTATTTCATAATAATAATATTGTTTGTTTATTTCCAGGTACCTGGCACTTTGATCTCTATCTACGCGAACCGAGTCCTCGGGCGGAAGATAACGCTTATCAGTTCTAACTGTATCACCGGGCTTAGCTGCCTGCTCATCACCGTAGTCCCAGCACACTCTGGAGCGAGCCACCTCACACTCGGATGCATCGGCCTCTGGGGCATGAGTATATCTTTCTCCACCGTTTACTTGTATGCGGGAGAAATATTCCCCACAGTCGTCAGAAACTCCGGAGTAGGACTTTCTTCGACTGTAGCTAGAGTAGGTTCCATGGTCGCTCCATTCGTAGCAACCCTGTCTACCACCAGCGCGTGGTTGCCACCTCTAGTTTTCGGCATCACCCCGCTTATTGGAGCTGGACTTTGCATACTGTTACCTGACACGAGAGGACGAAAGTTACCTGACACAATAGAAGAGGGTGAAAAAGCGTGAGGTGTTATTTTAATTTCAATGAGTATTCTATTCGTTTGTGCCTTTTATTTATTATTTAAGATATAAATGTTAAATAGTTGTTACTCATAAATAAGAGGCTTTTATTAATTTTTCTACGAAACAAATACAAGGTTGTATTACGGACGAAGTTGTGAAATGGCAGACTTGCGGCCCTTTTTAGGGTTCAAACTTGCGAATGAAATAATTATGGACCATGACCGTTAGCAAAAAAATGTAACATTAGCTGACAGTACTCCGCTACAAGACTAAAGGTCTATTCTGTTATAGGCTGTGATAATTTGTAAAATACCTACGTGTATTAAGTAACGAATTTAGAATAAATAAAAAATAATAATTAGATATAAATAGTCTTGATTTCCCTCTCCTCCTATCCACTAGACTAGATACATCATACATTTAAGGCGGAAACGCAGCCTTAAGTCTAGGTGAGTGATTTTTAGAATTCAAACCAATGACATTAAATAATAAATGGACGCACAGAGCCAAACAAAAAAACCAAGAAAAGTGGCACTAAAAGTCATTTCTATCATGTTTCAGTTGAAGCTAATAACACTCACTTACAATAAACTATAATAAAAAAAAACTCAAAGAATAAAAAACTTCGTGAAGTGAGCAATAAGTGTCAAATTTGCGAACAACACCGCAAAATAGTAGAAACTTTTTATGTTTAAGGAATAATGATGCTAGAGTCTGGCTAACGAAAGCTGAGAATGAGAAATGGCGGCAAATTGATAAAATATAGAGTATGGTATCACTGGGTTGCACCCCGAAAATCAGTCTTGATACTTGTAATATATTTAAAACTTAAAATTATTTTGTTAAATTACCTGTATTTATTACAATCCAAATTAATATATTATATATATGTACATAACGTAGCTGTTCTATGCAACTTTGTCTGCATGACACAATGCAATATGATGTAGGTATTGTAGGTACCTACTACTCTAAATGATGACCCCATGTTATTAAATGGATCCCATATCAAATTTTAAGCAAATCTGTTTAGTTATTTTCAAGTTATATCATAGATTCGACAACACCAAGTTAGTTTTAACTTTTTACATACATATCATGTACCTATTTTGTGCTTAGTTTTAACTTTTTACATACATATGTATGTAAAAAGTTAAAACTAGCTTGGTAATGTGTCGAACCTATGATATAACTTGAAAATAACTAAACAGATTGGCTTAAAATTTGATATGTTTTTCAGCTCTTCATATCATTATAGTCTTTATACCATAATATGGCCGAAAAAACAGAGTGATTTTCACACTTGGATATAACACTATTATATGTCTATACATAGGTATAGGTAATATTAGTAACGATTTGTAAATTGTATCATCGCAGAATGGGTGTAATCATGATTAAAACTACCTATAAAATTGTCCATTACGACACAAGTGCGAAAAACGTGAAATTCTAAACGAGTGGCGATTTTTTAAAACGGAATAGGGAGTGTTTTAAATCGACACAAGTTACGAATTTCGTTATTGCACGTGTCTCGTAAGAGGTTTTTTAGTACAGATGGCCCTCCGAAGTTTTGAACCTGACTTAAAATGACCCACTTCCACACTAGAGCCTAAAACATGCACCATCTGTACTAAAAAAATATAATTCTGCCGGTGTGTGTATTTTTAATAAATAGGAAACGAAATATTTATATTTTTTATTCAGAATAATTAAAGTCAGACTTAAAAAACTCATACAATGATTCATATTAATGATTCATACTATTTGTGCCATAACACATTAAAATCACATAATAAACTCATCTAATGCAGTTTTTATGACATTGTCTCTTTCGCTGTACTTATCTTCCACATGAATGACATGGTCAGTCATTGATTTCCAATCTGAGGCAGTTATACTCGCGAACTTTTTTCATTCTTCTCCAACTCGCATAACTTTTCTACCGTATTTTTGACAGCGTTAACTCCTTCAACCTCTCCCAGACCTTCTGGTAAAAAAAAACAAATGACCATTTTAAATCAACCTAACATAAATACAAACTTAAATATATTATAGTCGATACTATATTAGATAATGAGTACAAGAAAATTTATTGAATAAAGGTAAGTATCAAAATGGTACTACGTACTAACCTAGGAACACCGATATCGTGTGTAAACACTCATGTTTTTCCTTTTAAGCGATGATTTTCTCCTCTTGTTTTTCTTAATATTTACTTATTATAGTACGCAGCAGCTTACGAACATTATTTTTCATAGTATTTTTCATCATAAACACCTTAAAACGTTGCAATTGTGGAAAGCGAGCAATGGGTGTCAAGTCGAACGAAAGACAGAACATGACGTTTGACAATTCAGCTTGTGATGCCATATGAAAAGTTCCGTAAAAAACTCATTCTCAGCTTTCGTTAGCCAGACTCTATACTGTAAGGTGACCAAATGTCAACTGTCAGAACTGAATAGCGGAGCAAAAGGACCGCAATATTTACTTCTGCAGCCCATTTTTGGGGCCATTTTTTTGAGCTGTTTGGGGATCCACTTATATATTCTAAATCAATGGTTCAATCACTCCAATTAATAAAAACTAGCACTAGGTATCTACTTTTGAGAAACAATAAAATAATTAGTGACTAGAAACTACAATGAAAGAACAATGACTTCGTTTTTTATAATCGGCCCTACAAAAGATCTAATCTTTGCATAGGTTCATATTAAGTGTCAGCATACTTTACAGTTTAAGTACATCCTAAAAACAGAATATATTTATAAATCCTAAAAAAGAGCTACTGTGCATCACGTGTAGTCACTTATCGTATGATAATGTGTAA
>JALPQI010007715.1:0-55890 GCA_025490895.1 Thaumatotibia leucotreta | reverse complement strand
CCTGCTTGAATACCGGTTAAGAGAATATACGTCCCGCGCTGATCATTCAGTAACCTTCGATAGCCGGGACTGCGCTGACTGCCCGATCTACGGGCATGCCAGCAGTAACAAAGGAGATGCGAGTCTCAGTTCGCTTTTTATGTCTGAGTTATAAACCGTATACCTAGTAGTTTAATTATTGATAATACTTAAAACGATGGGCGTTTTAAAAAATATGAAAGATTTCATAAAAAAATTACACAACTTTGGGACACTTTTTTTAATTTCTGAAATGTTTTGGCGTGTATGTTCCAATGATTCTGAGTAAAATAAGATCGAAAGGGTAAAGCATTTTAAAGACATGATAGGAATGTATACATGTTCTGAAAAACGCTCTCTTAATATATTATTTTTATAGGGGTAGTACTTATATCGCTTTAAAACTTAAAATGAATATCGAGTACTGACGTAGTTTTGTGAACGTAAATGTTGAGCGTTTGACATTATAAGTTAAGTAAAGTGGCTGTTGAATTCCTGACAGTTCGAGGTTTACAGATGTCAATCTACTCGTTTGTCTATCGCAATTCGGTGTCACGACCTTGATTAAAACAATCGTAGTAGGGCGAAAGTAAATCATCTGACATTTTGCGAATTAGAGGCGGGTGCTGCGCCTTCGCTCCTAACATTTCACAACTGTAACCATGGTCTTTTGATTAGGTAATGAAATAATGCCTGCTGTATACAATAATACAACTTGTTTAGCAGCTTTTGTAATGCCAATAGGCTCAATATCCAACTAAGTGACTGATGTCTAAGAGGATCTATTTCAGCTTTGAGTTTTAAAATTATATTTTGTAATAGTAGTAACTTCTGCTCTTAACCCAATTCATTAAAATTATTATTGTCTTCTTTTTGACTAACTATAGTTTCAAAAAGTTGTATAGGTACAGTTAAAGTTACTTTTACGTTTCAAGATTTAATAATACATATATTTAATTCATATCTACCTGGCGAGTTGATACAGGGAGGATGAACTTAAATGGAGGTTCAAGGACCCTAGAGCCATTTAGCAGCCAGGTACCAAAGCTGATAGCCATGAGGAGCTTGCGTGTCAGAAAAAATGCATAATCATACTTCCTGTGCCATAAATTTCTCGGGTTATTTTAACCTATAAGTTTTATTAGGACACGTCTCGTTAGTCTTTGTATAATGTTAAAGGCATTGTTTGTCATCATTAGCTTTTGTCGTTGCCCGTAGTTTATTGAGCAAGCAAACATTAAATATTAGTAACTTTTATTAAACTCTCTGAATGATAAGGTTGATAGAAATAGTATCTGCTATTTTCATCATTCATCAACCTTATGATCTTGAAAGTTTTAAATGTTCTATATTTATTTTAAGTATGTACATACATACTTACTTTTACTATTATCTTTCTCTAAAGATTGTTGCGGTCTAAAAAAAGAACTTTTTGCTTATATGTAGAGATTATGTACCAGAAAAAAGTAAAGTACCTACCTATATCAAGTGGTAGCAAAAACCGACATCATCGACATTAATCGAGCGGTTATGTAATAGCGATCCAACAAGGAAGAGCAGGATGCAGGTAGGCGGCGCCTGTGGGAGTGACCGGGATGCGAGCAAACACAATCGGGTCCAAAGTCCGAGCGGCTACAGGACAGTAGCCTCGGGTTGCTCTTGACTGTGCCTGTTGCACCTTGGAGTAAGACGGATTCAAGCCTCTTAAGGAGTATTATTTCATCTTATCATTCTCATTTCAACAAACTGGTATTTTTTGGATTTCGTATAAAAACAGGTATCATCCTGACGATTCTTATGAGCAATTCTTTCAGTTCATAAATACCCAAAATAGGTAGTTTAATACTTGGAATATTCGCAGATGTGGACTTAGCAATAGTGGGAAGACGCATGGTTCGCACTTCGTCCTTATTATTTCATGGATTGTCATTGCGTTACCATCTGGACACACTGTTTAGTCACATGTCGGGTATATGTTAACTGTTTGGTTCCGGACTCCTTCCGGTTTGGAATCAGCGGCACGGCAAGTGTCCGCTGCCATTAGCACTTCCTGCCGGCAAATGGGTGCTCTATCCGGGCCTGTTGTTCATGTCTCTTGGCTTATAGCCTCTACCGAGCCAGTGAAGCTATGATCTCTGCTTCCACCAGCTCGGTGTAAATAAAAAGGTTACGGTTATACTGGTTTTGGCGAAGCGATGTGCTTAGTTGGCAGGAATGGCAGCTATGGACCTAACTGCCGTTGCTGTGTTTGGTTATTCGTGTCAAATCCTCGATTGCGAATTCACTTCTTGTACTTGTCCCGTAAAAGCTATTTCTGTTGGGATTCTGCATAGCCTCGTTTAGTTGCAAGGTATTTCATGTAGGTTTGCAGACCTACTTTGATTTCTTCACTAATATTCATTTTAACCCTATATAAAATTGTATCTTCTTACATCTTAGGTACTTACATGTTGCCAGTAAGCTTACAATGACATCTTATATTTATCAAAATCTTTAAGATGTTGTTGCTCGGCAAAAAGTGGACAATAAATTAACTTAATTCAATATTTAAGTGTAATAAATGAAATAGTGCTAAAACGCGTTCACTTAATTTCAGTACCGTAAGACCACATTAACTATAGTCTAAACGCGGAATGTTGGGAAACAATGGTCCAACACTTAATAGAATAAATATCTTCCATTAGGTGTAATTGTTATATTAATCGTGCTATTCATAGGCAAAACACTAACTAGAATAGATTTATAAGTACTTAAATTCTACGCTAAGCAGAACCAGGCGAACATACCCGGGACCTTTTTCTCTCATTAGCATCTAATTATAGGGCACCAACTCCCATCAAATGACGCCTTCTCAGTTTCTGACTCAACCACACAATACTGTTTCACATTTATGCAAGTATTATTATTAGAATCAGTGATTGAAGAATATTAGAAGGATAGGAGATTCTTCTAGTTTTAGAAAGTGCACACTTATAAGTTTATCAGATAAATATGCCTTGTACAGTGACGAACACTCATAATTTTCATCCGGTGGCGCGTAGATAAGGCCGGGTTATGTTTTGTTATATTTTCCCGAATGTTATTTTAACGAGTAGAGATTTATTCAAAGCAAGAATCCATTGACGGTTGACCGCGCAATCGCGGTGGCTTCCGTTATTCACATGTGATGTGATGTGATTGACGCATTTTCCTTCCTACACAGATTTCTCTGTTGCTAAAATGTATGTTTATGAGCTTTTATTTTTACATGTTGCATTGTATTTTAGGAGCCGTTTACAAATAACTTAATTACAGTGTCCAGCTTTTGTTTCCTCTTTATTGAGCGGTGGAAAATGGATCCCAGTAAAATTCGTGTCATCAATATTTCCTTTAACTTTGGTTTGTATAGTGAAGAATACATACGTTTTATCATGAGTTTGAATATAACTGTATGTTGTTATAACTCGTTACGCGAATAGTGGTAATTTCTGTTTTTTTTATTATTGTAGTCAAACGGCCTCCAAACCAGTCCTAAATTTTATTATGCGTTGGCAATGTCTTCGTTCTGGGAATCGCTGGCAGTTTTGAAAGAGTCATCGATAAGACGTAGTGCCGACGACCCGGATGCGTGTCTCTATAGTGATCTTTGCTACTAACTATATTTGTCTATATTTTAGTGTCACGACACGAACTATTCCTGATGTAACGGTTACTTGCTGCGTAGCTGTTCATCAATGAAAGAATCCAACTTAATTACGATTTTACACTATTATTGATGATTCAGTAGGTACTCATTTCCTAAGTTCGTTAACGTAAACATATGTAAGTATATCCATTTCACAGTTCTATGAATTAAGTCATCATCATTATAAATATAATTTAGTTAATTAGTTAAATGTGTATTCGTGAGTTTGGCTGAAATTTGTCAACCGCTCGTATTTTGAAATTAAACAAACTAGAACCTTGCTGATTGTTTTTGTCTGTTAAAACTTCAATTAAGCACCAGACATGAGTATTCGTAGTACTGTATATCAATACGACAACTCCAATCAGATCTAGTTACTTTCTAAAGTTCAATGAGAAAAAACACGTTGTTGACCTCTGGGTACGGGAGGGCGGCAAGGCCGACCGGTGGCGCGGGCGCAGCGGCGCAGTGCCTGGCGACGTCGGTTGTGGGCAGGCAACGTATCTACTCGTATTCCAATAACTTACCTAGCGCAGACGATTCGAATCAGTATCGTAATCTATGCTTCTTTATACATATTAGATGCCACTACGAGTAAGCGGAGAGCGTAGCACTGGTTCGTAGGCATCCTTCGTTCGCTAAGTTAGAATTACGCCTACCTACACTACCTACAGCCTGTTTCTCTAGTGCACACGTACTGCTATCGTGAGCACCATTATCTTTTGTTCATTATGCATAATAATTGTCGTAATGAGAGAGCATGTCCTAGAGATTTTGGACTTCCCATTATCATTAAGAAACTAGTTAATACAATTAATGGACAAGGACCCAATGGACCCAAACGTTTCTGAATTTGATACGATTTAATGCCTGTTAATATCCGTACCCAAGTTAAGGATACATTAGACACTGGGATTGGATATCAAGGGCGGTAAACAAGAAATGACGAACAAGTGTAAATTGGAGCACGAGTCGAAGGCGAGGGCTAAAATGTAACACAAGTTCGTATTCGTTATCCGAGGCACATAATCTTTTTTTAAAACACTTGTGAGGACGAAACAAAATAAAAAAATGTTTCCATTAAACTTCTGCAAAATGGTCTAAAACTGAAATAATATAATGGTTTAAAGATACTGATTAGGTACTTAAACTTAAATATGAGAGGGACGAAGCTATTGACCTTTATGCTTCCAGTTAATGTACTCGTACCTAATAATGTTCTTTAATTTTATCACAATACTGCATGCATTATGCACTTACAGCCTTTATTCCCTTCATGTAATGACACCGTTACCTAACAATAATGTTAAAGAATAGTGTTTATGTTATATGAAGATATTTTGTATTGTTTCATGGTCCTAAGTTCCAATAGTAAGTAGGATCTCTTTTTCATTTATTTGCTGGAATAATAATGATTCGAAAATGTTCACATGAGAAGATAACAAACAGGCAGCAACCTAGGTAAGATTAAATTTAGTCTTATTCTGTTATGAGACTGACGTAGGTACAGTAACGTGGCACGTGGGGCTAAACTTTAGGATCTAACTAACAATTATCCATAAACTTAGAATTACTTGACAAAATGAGAAGTGATGCACTGTTGAAACTTTTTCAAAATAATAGGCATAAGTACCTAGGTTAGGTTAGGTACTATGTTGTCGTTTTGCATGGAGTAGTATTTAGTCGACTGACTAAATAGCTGTGTGTATAGTATTACCTACTGATTATTATTCGTGTGTGCGTTTATTTACGTACGCGAGCGCCGACTCGTCCGAGATTCAAAATTAGAACGCCGTCTCCGCCATGTTGTTCTCGCTGCAAAACCTACTCCCAAGGAAGCGAGGAAGTGTCGCTTACATCGAAAATCTCATTTAACATCGTAAAGCTCAAACGCCTGTTTTTGAGATAAAATGCGCCTGACATCTCAATATTTCAAACTAAATTATAAATCACATTAGGGCGTCTTTAATTGAGTTATTATTATTTCCGTGTTATGTTATAAGTAAGACACTAGGCGGAAAGTGAATATATGTATGTAAATAGTATCTATCCATGCGAATAATACCGAAAACTTGATACTAATATTGTTTGAAAAGTTTATGGTAGAGATATTTTTTATACTTATGTGTGTAGGTATAGGTACTTAATATGATGAAAACGCAGCAAAAGCTACTCTATATTATTTCATTGAATCTCTTGTTCTGCGTTCATACCACCATTAAATTAAATAAACAAATAATACTCTAGCATCGCGTCTAGGCAAGCGGACATGTGAATGAATGAGTCATGCCCAGAATTGGTACAGTTATCCACTACTTTGCAAATGTAGGTACTCACTGGGCATACTAACATTTGTTTTTATAATAATAATAATATTGCAGGCATTAGTGAAAATTGCGTTAGCTGCATTAGATATGCTTATTTTGCACGTACGGAAATGAAGAATGACGCCCACAAAACTTTAAATTTTCCGAAGCCGTGCGTTTACGTCGCTCGTCTAATATCTACGTTTCCACCATGTGCTTTGCATTAATCCAGTGTTTTTTTATATTAAATCGAAAGTGTAGTGCTTAGGTTCTAGGTAGATAATTATTAAAAACATGTTCATTAGCGAGCACGTAGAAACAATTAGTCAAAATGACTGCAATAAGGAAAATGCAGCAATACCTGTAACAGATAATTTAAATAGATAAGGCGCCTTTTAATTATTCTATAGTATCATGTAAAATTTTATTGTTTGATTAGATAAGCGATGAAACGTCATTTATGGGTTTCAATATTACGGTACCTAAGCAATCAGCGGTTACGTAATCAGTCTACCAAAATGCAGAGCTGATTTATCTCGAAGGATGCCAGTTGCTCATTGTTTTGTTTCTACTGTACTTACATGTAACTATATCGGTACCTACCTACAAGTGAAGTGTAAAAGCGGGAAGATTGCGTACCAGCTACAGGATGTGCGTCCGACATGACGCGTATCCGGCGACCACCAGCGCCATCTTAGGAACGAGGGATCAGAGATTAATCTAATCGATTTGATTACTTAATTTGATTATTAAAAAGCGCGTGTCATTTTTTGTGATATGCCAGATTATGAGCTGAAGATCCGTTACGTGTCTGACCTTAGGGATCCTCATTCAATAGTTACAACTGAAAATTTTAAATGAAATTTTCGAATGAACTTGGCAGATTGTCGATTATAATTTGATTTACATTACAACAACTGAACATGACATATAAATAATTGTGATGCAGTTCTTTCATTTTGTGGTCAGTAAATGGTGGAGGTGTTTAACTGATTTGCGAGTCAGAGGAGAAACCCAGTGAGAGTTAAGACCACTTAAAATTATTAGTCAACTTTTGCGGTGTTTGGGTGACAGGCTTACAGCTGTCTATTAAAACATTACTAGTACTTATTGTTCAAGTTATTAGGTAAGCGGGGTACCTATTTCAAATACACACACATAATTAGGTTACCTACACTCCTGGTGTAAATGCCGGAAACAAACGTAGAAATACAAATCTGAAGTTTCTAAGGGCGTTATCACACTTGCGATTTGCAAGCCAGTTGAAAGCGAAGCGAGCGCTCTGCGAGTTCGTCGCGAGCCCGTAACCAGTTCGCCGCGAGTGCGTCGCAATTTCGTCACTAACGGAAGTTGTAACTGTCCAAGATGCAGATCGCTCCCAGCGATTTTCTACTGAGTACGCTGCATATCCGTTACGCGCTCGCGACGAAATCGCGACGCATTGATCGACGAACTCGCTGCGCGCTCGCTTCGCTTTCAACTCGCTTGCAAATCGCAAGTGTGATCAGACTGATAAGTCCCTAACCTAAGTATCCGATATACGCAATTTGTGATCAAAAGTTGCCATCGCGTTCCGGCAATACAAGATACATGATACATAATTATATAGTGGATTACAAAAATACATGACGTCGACAGAAAACAATATTTAGTTTTCTACAAACTTCAGAGTAATATTATATTAACCATAATTAAGAAAAAGTTATTTAGTGTATTTATAAACTGAATAACATTAGTTAGTACACAGTATAAACTTGGTTTTATACATATTTCTATTTGGTGTATGATGCTATGAAATAGGTTTAACATTAGATACCGTTTGAAATAAAAAAAACAAACGAATATTAGGTTGGGTGTTTGAAACAACGAGGAACTGGATCTCTTCAGAGGACTTGTTTGATGTGATGTGATTATAACATCATCATAACATTCATAACCATGTCATAATTCCGTTCCTGACTTATTACCTAATACCTACACAATAATGTACAGTCAGCTGCAGAGATAAGTAGACCCCCTTGCATACAAATTTGTATGCATCTCTGCAGCTGACTGTACCTACACTTAAACATGAAAGCAACTAGCTAAATTGGGTCACATTGTATGGAGATTTTATATTGTATTCCCATGAGTAGATAATACATGTTCGGCTCAGCGTGTTGAATGGGTGTGCTCGCTATTTTGATTATTTTAACGTTAAGAGTCCGGTATAGTTATTTTATGAATCTGCTCATCTTTGTGATACTATAGGTATTGGATTTGGAGTAACTAAAAAGAATCCTGCTAGCATTTTAACTAGCATATAACGGAAGATACCTTAAATTTTAACTGAATAAGAGAAGTACTTTTCCCCTCACTAGCTCGTAAAGTGCTCGTTTATCCTTTAATACGAACGTGTAAAAACGCATATTATTCACTTGTGTGGCAAAGTAATGACCTTGGTTTTGGAATAACAAAACGTAAAATGCTCATGGAAATTGTTCCATATTAATGATAATTAAATAATTTGTTTGAGAATTTAGTGTAAAATACAAACCTTTATATAATATGATGATCTTAACATATAAATCCTAAAATTCCATAAGTAACAATTGTTTTAGTGAATGATGATAAGATGACTAGATGCAATCACAAAACGCAGAAAATGTCAACGTCAACATTGTCAAAGAATATTATAGGTTATAATCTTTATTTACCGACTCGAACACGCATAAAAATAGTAAACTAAACAACTTTCAGGGTGTTCTGTTATAATTTTGTAAAAATAATGAATGAGAATGATTTAATAATGCATTGGCGTTGGTGTGCAACTACAGGAATGTGTTAAAATCGTGCTGCGTTTACTTTTTCGTGGTAAGTTTACTGCGACAAATCTTGCATGATGCATTTGGAAAATTATTATCACTAACCCGATGATGATTGTAATGTGAACAAATAATTACCTTTTTTGAGTTTCCTCGCTATAGTGAGGGGAAAAGTTTTGTGTTACACACGGGTGCAAATGTATTTTACTTCTCGTATGTTAAAACACTCGCTGCTCAGGATTCTATTTTAGAACCACTCGCTTCGCTCGTGGTTCAACTATAGAATCCTTTCGCTTGCTCGTGTTTCAATTTCATACTCGCGGGTAAAATACAACTTTGCACCCTTGTATAACAAATACATAATTAACTATTTCTATTTTTGTCCTGAGTTACGCGATTTTTCTTTGAAGAGGTAACATTTGTCCACTTTTTTATAATCAACATAATATTAAAGCGATATGTATAATAATATGACTGTGTTGGAAAATGAGTCGGTCTGAGGAATAACCTCGTCCTGCCCTAATACTGACTTATTGAAATTTAAACCTAATGTGTTTGAAAATAGTCGCTTTTCTTTTGTTCTAAACAATCGAATATGTCCTTTATGAATCACATTGGACAGGACGAGGATAAATGCAAGACTTTTTTTATTAATTTTCATCCATTTTTATTAATAAATATGTATTTAGCGAGAGCAAATTTAAGAGAAAATACCAAAATGGGTCGAAACTTGTCGAATAATCATGGACATATATGAGATGAGTAACCCGGTAAACCCGGTTCGATAATATAAAATAAAAAACAAAGTTTAGTAGATAAATTAGAGTACCTACTTATAAAGTATATTTCAAAAAAAAAGAAACGCAAAAATAAACTTCATGCTTAATTAAAATATTATAAATTTATGATTGACATGATTATTGAAAAACCTAGATACACTATTGTTTTGCATGAATCAACGTCCTCACAAAACAAGGTTTCTTATAAACGTGTTTTTGGATACTAAATAGTAATGTATAATTTTTCAAAACGCTTTTATTGTAACACCAATGGTTCATATTATCTTAACAATTGCTATATGCTTTAATTAATTCTTAACGATTTTCACTTTAAAATCTATACCGGGCTCTTAATATTACGTTGGCAGGGAGGAACAGTGCCAACGTTATTTTCTGATTAATTGAAGCACGAGTTTTGCTGGATTCGTCATAACTCGCAATTCTGTTTACGAATCGTACTTTGTTGCGGTTAGGGTTTACGCGGAGCGGTGGCCGGTGACCGAGGAAAAAGTTTACATACACATTGTATTGTAGGTTAGTGGTTAGGTAAATAGGACTTCTTTCAGGTTGTGGCTGAAATAATTTTCTAGCAGTACCTATACTATTATGCATGCCAGATCTTGATACAGCTAAGTCATAAATATCTAGCTACCTGTACCAAACAACCCTTTTGAAATTTCTTTCGCGCCAGAATGCTTTCTGCACGCCAATTTCTCCACTAGGTAACGAACAACGAGTATTAAACCTTGCGAGTTCTCTGTCAGCAGCAGGGCAAATTGCTTTGATAGCCTCCATGGCATCTTTAGGCGTGTCTGGCGTGGTAGGCCTGACAGAACACAAATTTCACGAAGTCTTGCCGTTTAAAGGGTTAAGTATACTTACAATTAGATACTTTCCTACCGTTTTTGCTAGTCACTCGTATACCGGCATATTCGTCGGAGTGAGATGATATGCATAGAAAGTAAAGTATGACAACACGATAGCGATTACTGTCGTCGAAAATGGTTAGTACTGTTCCGCGATAACTGAGCATATATTATTATCGGCAACAATCAATGTCTTTTGTAACAGTCGAAGGCCGTCGAGGCGAAAGAAATTACGGTTATTTCTCAATACAACTTGTCACCTGGCAATTGTTCTATTCGTAAGAGTAGGTACTTAGGTAGACTTATTAAAATTCTAGTTTCTGGTTACGCGCCAGTTGTGAAATATTTTTTCTTGCCAGAGCTGTTCGATATAAAATATGATTAGTAAAAACAATAAGCACGACGATTTTTTTTCCTAATTAATATATTGGCAGGATCTTCGATAGGCTTAGGATGTATGATGGGCCAGTTTTTATCGTTCTCTAATCATTTCCTCCAGTAGTATAATCCTAAGGGCTCATGCATAAATCATGTGATGTTTTTTGGCTACTTTTTGACCCCCCCCTCCCCCATGGTGATGTTTGGTGAGTTTCTTAGCTAGCCCCCCCCCCCCCCCTAGCAGTCTCACGTGTATTTTTTTCATTCAACTTTTCACGTTCGCTAGCCGAAATTGACAATATTTCTTAGTTTGTTCATCGTAAAAAAATACACGTGAGGTCTCCTTGTACCCCCCCCCTCCCCTACCGTGATCTTTCGTGATGTTTTCTTGGACCCCCCTCCCCCCCTATAGGACCTCGCGTGATTTATGCACAAGCCCTAACTAGGTAGTAGGTGTATTGTAAGTATGGCATGATAAATTATAAAAGCGGAACCATAATATTTACTATCAATCAACCTGCCTACCGTCCTTACCCGTAGACCGTACCTTAATCTATCTAGTTTTTTTTTAAAACATAACTCTAGGCTTATGGATAGTCTTGTGTTTAATCGTTTGTCGTTGTAGTCGTCAGGTTCTTTAAATTTCTTTGAATTCTACTGACTACCTAATGGTTCCTGTATGCAATTACTAACTAGAAGTAGACTACGGAGGCTGATAAGGCTGCGTTTCTACCAGAGATGTGCGAGGATGTGTTTCCAAACAAATGACACCTATTAATGATTCGTCGAGGTGTCATTTGTATGGAAACACATCCTCGCACGTCTCTGGTGGAAACGCAGCCTTATCAGCCTCCGTAGTCTACTTCTAGTCTAAATGTCTGATATTACTACCTAATAATAAGAGTTGATTTAGGTCATATATTTAGGAAAGCGACTACTCTATTGTGATATATTCCCTGAAAACCCTGTTACAACGCGTTTCTAAGGAACCTGATTACGTGTTTCGCGAAGGGTGTGAGTAAATAATGCGATTGTATACAAACTGCGAAGCCACGCAGTTAGCGGTGTTATGCAACACGAGCCATCTCCGCCCGATCTGCCGTGTTACGACGAAACGATGTAACTGAAAAGTAGTTGTTTTGTAGAAATCTGAGAAGAAGTTTTATGCGTATAATTTTTTGCAAAGGATGATAATGATTTTCGGTATTCTGTGTTTTCGGTTACGTTTGGGTTGTAATAGAGCCTTTCGTGAATGAGGGGAAATATTTTGCGTGTGTATCTATCTACTAATACCGTAACCGTCTCGGATGCAATGTGGTTTTCACTCCTCGTGCCTCGAAATTCTGATCAATGCTCAAAATTGCACCTAATATTAGCGAGTGGAAAATATAAATTCGGATTCCTTCGTTTTGTCGATTAGAATAGCGTAAAAGTGCGTTCAGACCAAATCAGCATTCGCCATTCTATCCTCCATTCTACGAAATCAACGAATTTCGACGAATGCACCTTCATTATTTGCAATGGGTAAACAACTTTTCTTGTTAATAAAATAATTATGTAAGTAAGTGAGTTGTTTGGAATTTTGGAAGTAAATGACTGGCCATGTGGAGACGGCAGTAACAATACGAGTACATTTGTCACTAGTGTCACTACCCCAATTTGTCCTCCCGCGGGTGTCGTCGACTAAGGGATTGAAGTGTCACTGAACTGACCATTCTTTGATAAAACATTGATGATGGGCAGCAGCATAATCATAGTGGACACATTACTGTGATCGCCAATCCGCTTGCCCAGCGTGGCGATTATAGGCATTTACCTTATAATGCGTCTATACACATACTTAATAGGAGAGGCCAACGTCCAGCAGTGGACTATCATAGGCTGATGATGTGATCTACCTACTTCTAGATTATTTTTTTAATACATAGGTTTCATCATAAAAGAATATTTATGTAGTTACCTTATACACCTTACATGAAGATACGAGGGCTGCTCCGAAAGTTTTTAGTTGCTCCGGTTCTATTCATGCGATTTAAATTAAATTGATATCATTGTGAGGGACATTTCAATACTTATTATGGTTAATAAATTTATGTACGTAATGGGAATAGTTTTTTTATTATATTTTTTTTACAAAAAGCTGTTTTGTATGAAGTTTAACATTATATGGAAAAATTGGCCATTTTTGACACATTGAAGCATATTTTGTATAAAAATCTTTGAAAGCCGTACTTAAATATACCCGGGATAAATAATTTAGTTCATTTTGCGTTTTTTAAATTATAATTGAAGAACAATGATTATTGATTGAATGATTATTTTTACAATATTCGAAATTCCAATTTTAGAGTTTACGATTTTTTTCGATGCCTACTCATTTATGATTAAAGTAAAGGATATCACGTAATTTGTACTTAAAAATAACGGAAATATCTTCAATTACTAGTACCTATAAAATAAAATAGTTTTATAAACGAATGATGTTCATAGCATTTCAATAAAAAACTGTCTTAAAAACCGGTATCATGGTCATTGGAGTAAGGCTCGACACGTCTAAGTAAAAAAAAATAATAAAAATATCTAAAATATTTACTAAAACAAATTTACACCACCTAAAGCGTCATTGAAATATCCCTCAAAATGGCGTAAGTTTTATTGAAATCGCATGAATAGAAACGGAGCAACTAAAAACTTTCGGAACAGCCCTCGTACATTGTTTTGTCATCACGGCGATACTGCCTGCTAAGTTAGTGACGGTGCGGCGTAGTAATTACTCAGAGCGACAGAGATGCACCTATGTCTCTGTGTGCAGCTGTCTCATTATTATGATGCAGTTAATGTCAGAGATGTCGTGGTTCGGCCCGATGTAATTACACACGTTGGCTGATATTCTCATAGCTTATTGAACTCAGTGAAACTAGTCTATTACGATCTGCGAATTGGTAGGATTCTGAAGGATATCCAAGTTACTATTACTTCCTCAAGTTTGCCTGCCTTTGGAAAGCAATGAGGATACCGACCCTGCATGCTATACCCGCCCTCCCATGTCGTTGAGAATGTGCATATCTCATATTAATATTATTTTTGACGACGAGACGAGAGACTTTATCATTGTTTACTAGCTTTCGTATATGCAGCGCATCGTGTTTGGACGGCTTTTGATTTCCCCCGTACAATAATTTTCCTGGAGTGAATAAGACTAGTACAAATTAAATCAATGGACGAGCGCCCGCATTGCCGTATGTAACTATGTATGATACTCGTATAAATGAATGAATTGAAGAGAACTAAGTAAGTAATAATCTGCTAGTATTTCTACGGCTGCGCTCGTGTTCTACTCATATTATTATGTTACGTGCACTTGCTAGCAACAGTAGCAGTTTCTTGATGGTTTCTGAATCATCCTAAAGGACAGGTACTGTTATGCATTTAAAGAAATTGTTAGTTGTTTCAAACGTTACTCGTTAATATTATAGGTACTATAAATACTTCAGTCGATGCCAAAAACTAGTTTGCTTGCCATAAGGCTTCCAGAGTCTTTAGTCGCTAGCAACAATAGCCACTATATCAATTCCACTACCCTAGCATGTGTTAACGTAAAGGTGCATTCAGACCAAACGAGCATTCGGTGTTCTACGAAATCAACGAATCACGTTTTGTGTAACGATCGAATTTCGTAGAGTAGGGGGTTAGAATAGCGAATGCTCGTTTGGTCTGAATGCACCTTAAGGCAACAGCATATCGCGTCAGCTAGCTCCAAAAATTGTTACTAGACATTGTTTCAAAATGCATTGGTAATATATTTACAGTACGCAATGTATTTTACAGTTAGCAGTACATGTTCCGTCTTTTAATAATAGCTACTTAAATCGATCAAAATAGTACTCGTACGCATGCTTAATTTTCTTATAACTATTTATTGAAGTTCATATCATAACAATCTAAGAAAACAAAATAATAACAAAGAACATAAGTAAATGCTGTTCTTACTTTTATACAATTATTGTGCCGTAACTAAACGAATTGGCGTTAACTTACGTAAGCCTTTGTCAGGGAAATTGACATCCGATCACAAGTGTTGGGTTACATGACATTGGGAACGTGTAAGTAAATGGACAATATTCAAATAATAAAAACAGTCACTGAGATATATCGCTTCCTCGTGGGAACCTCAGGTAATTATTCCATTCAATATGGTACTGAATAAAAAAAGCTACTCGTAAAAAAGGTACAGACATGTACCTCCTTACGTAAGTGCGGAAAAAACTTTTAAAAAATTACAATTCTTAATTTTGTGCGATATTGATCCCTAAGGCCAGGCCAAACTCTTTGCTGGTCCAATACGGATATCCCTTTGGGTACACCCAGCACCTAGGTATCTCAATAAATGTGTTGGTCTACTCTAACTAGATTCTAATGAGTGAGGAGTGAGACCCACTTTACCAAAGCTCGTTGTTGGAACACGAGGAAACCGAATAACTTTAACAGCGTAATCATGAGGTCGTAAGAAGCAAAACATGTTACATGAACTTGATTATTTCTTAGACCTATACTAGGTACCTACCGATTGCTACTGTATGTATACATAGGAATCGGAAGAAACATGCAGGAGTAATATGCTATACGCTGCGAGGCTGTGATTGATGGACCATGTGGGCATCAAATGCATCCACATAGGTAGTATAACTCTGGTGGGAAGTTACTCTGGACTTATGGAGTCTAATCTATCCAAATAGATTGACAACGCGTTGTAGTTTGGCTGGGTTCCGCAACGAACTGCTGGTGCAAAATATGAATCTTGGAAATAAGTAAACTTCATTCATCCAAGTATTGCATGACTAAAATCTTATGATGACCACTTATTTCTTCTTATTGAGTTGTATTGCTGCGTCACTTTCGTTCGCGATTTAGAGGAAAATTATTATGTAGAATACAACGCAATATAAAATCAATTAAGTTGTCGAAGCCGATAAGAAAAATGACCCCTTATGCTTTACCTACCTGGAGTTTCCACCCTACATATTTTTGAAGTAAAAAGGTTTGCCTACGAAAAATAACATTTATATAATTATTTAATAGGCAGATCGTAGTTGATTATTGGTGTGCAGCATGCAAAGTGTTCGCGTGTGTTCTCCATAATTTTCAGCTGCCTGCCGTAAAAGGTTACCCATCGGTAAGGTGATAACGTGTGCAGGTGGTGGGGCACAGGTGATGTGGCTTTGGCGCATCGGCACATGCAATTATGTATTCAGAAGTATCGATATAACTAGCCATTATAGCTGATAAACGACTAATGAATTGCTTGTTAAAGCGAAAGTGCGGACTTTTTAAGGTTCAATACGAAAAAGGTAAAAAATCCTTACGGCGCTTCTGTCTGCGTCTTTTCTGTCTTAGATACCTACTACTACTACTACTACTACTACTTCTATTACTTAGATACCATTTCCGTAATATTTATGGAGTATAGTGTTTATGTCGTTAAATTATTGAATGAAATTGTAAATTGGTTGAAGTAGGTATTGATTACCTACATTTTGGCTTAGTTTTCTGGTAAGTAACGGGAAAACAGCTGGAAACAGCTGATAACGATATCGACCAAGTTCATTACCGCACCGTTCAAATTGATTTGCGACAACTGCGAATTGTGCACGCTCTCGCTCGAAGCTATTCTTTATTTGTATATTATATTATTTTCATCATTGTTATCGTAAAAGCTGTTACCTATTCGCATGAGTTATATTGGATTACACTCAGGAGATGCAAGCAAAGTTATGCTATATACCAGTAATTGGAGTTCGAGGCCAAAGATAGTATGAAAATATTGCCACAGTAATAAAATGTTCTTACATTAGTAAATCCTTATTTTCTAAGAACAGGCGTTGAGATATCTTATTTATTGGTAATTTTAATTCTTTAATTTATAGAAACAATATTATTTACTTATTTTCACGTAAATATAAGATATTTTAATAAAATTTAATTATCCGCAATTATAAGTAACAAAGTTGGTATTGCGCTTGTATCACCTCAGGTGTTAATAACATTTGGTACAACAATTTAACCACACATAAATTAAAACCCTATTTCTGCATACGTTGAGGAAATTCCAAAATATTACTTTGTAGCGTGCTTTATGTTCACATTTCGTATTCATAAAATTTTATTTTTCAAAGATACACCTGATTTCGTACATAATGACACATATTCACCAGATAAAAAAAACATTGTACATATAATATTAATCACATAAAAGCCGAGAGGCCTTTATGACGCCCAAATAATTAGTAAAAGAAAATGCTTAAAATATACGACTCAACACTGATGGACTGGTTATAAAGAACTCTTGCTTGGCTTTTATGGGAGGCCACTCGATTTTTACCCAGGACTCAGGAGGATAAGTGATAAAGAAGACAAATAAAAAATAAAATACAAAAAATACTCTCATTTTAATTTTCCAAATTTCTTTCCCATAATTTTAACCCGTGATAAGGCAGGGGCTCACTTAGTAATTTAACCATACTGTCTTAATAAATATGGCACGCTGTCGTTTGTGTTCACTGGTAATTTAACTTCTTTTTAACCCAGATAAGCCTGAAACCAAAAAATGTGACCCCCGGATTTTTTACGATAAAGTGATTAATTGTCAATAAAACACTACAATTGTCCAAAAAAAAAAGAAAAAAATCGGTGTTATAACACCTGGTCGGCGTAAGTGGGTTAAAATAGGCTTTGAAACGTTGGCTCTTATCATTTTAAGTTCTTTACAAGAAAATTTTGTCATATCAATGTTAGTTAAGAGAAAAGAAAAGTTTTTAGGTATTTACGCGTTTTTAAGAAAATCCTAGTTGTGACAGCCATATTAAACAAAAAGGCGTACAAACATTACACAGGTATATAATGTTTTTATTAGGAATTATTTTAAATAAATAAATTTAATAACAAAAAGGTTGTGAAAACCTGAAAACTTTATTTGACAATGACATAAGAGACTTTGACGGATTTGACAATAACGCATCTGTCGTAGTTTCGTTGGCCTCGAACTCCAATTACTAGATTAGTAGCGGCATCGTAAGAAGTCGTTTTTGACAGCTCACAATAGTGTTGAGAAACGCTCGATTTTACAGTCGTAAAATTTTCAGTCAAGTGCGAAAGGGCGTTAGATCTGGTACTTGCCATTGAAAAAGTTTAATTAAAAAAGTGTTAGGTAATCCGAATTAAAAAAGTGTTTGGTAATCTTACTTAGAATCATTAGCAGGCAGCGAAACTTTGGAGCCGGTGACGTCATAATGACGTAAAGTCGCATTTAGGTAAGATGTTTTATAGGACGGATAGGACGTGACCTCTATAAGCAAAATTCATAGCAAACCACTCCCAACCCACGTTGGCAAACTTGCGTGCTGCTAGCTCAGAGTGCAATGTAGATATGCCAAATAGAGAAATGCCGTATATACAGTATATAAACTCACTAAAACCATTTATTAAAATCAGAGCACATCTAGGTGATAAATAACGTAGTGGTATATAAATTATTATTCTACGAAAAATAAAATTGTACGTGATTTTATAATTGAATTTGTAATTATTATGTGCTTACTATTATTTTAACATAATTTCAATTCTTTATTTATTTTTATGATGTAACTAGTAAGTGATTTGGTGTTAATACTAGCTTATGTGAATAAATACATTGAATTGAATAACAATTATGACATTTATCTGGTTGTCAAGTTCCACACAGTCTGTAAAGCCGCGTATCCACCGGGCACACGGGCTCGCGAGGACCTGTCGAAACCATGACAAACTTTTAGAAAATATGTGCGTACCTACTATTATAGCAATTATTCGTACCTCCATAAAAAAAGGTTTACTTATTTATTTCGATTGACGTATCGGTAAATTGCAGCAACAGCAGTAACATCACTATTCCGTTCAGGCAACAATGAAGTTTGACATTTGCTCCATTATACCAACTGTCAAATTTTTACAGAACTTCATGTGCAAACAAACGTCAAAAACGACTTCTTACGATGCCTCTACTATATAAATCAATTTTTACTTGCTACAAGAAAACCATAGGTATCTACTTAAACGTCAGTGGAACGTTTTCAAAATCAAGCTTAGTACTTAACTTATAATTACTACCTGTTTATGTTTATTTCGATATCCGCTATGACACGTGGTAGTCCTAAAAACTGATAAAATCTCGATTAGGTACGTACCTTATTTCATATCGCAATCACTATGCTCATTGGAGCAGAACAAACATTCAATTTAAGCGAAGCTTATTCACAATCAAAATCATGAGTAGGTACCTCTGTGAACGTAACAAGTGCCTACTTTCCGCGGCGCGAAGAAAGTAAAACATTCATTCATCACGACGCTATGCACTGCCTTTACTGGGACTGGGTCGCGCTCGCGTCCGGTTTGCCGAATTGGCCACATCCACTATCGCTAAGCGGGAATATTTGCATTGTGCCAAGACGAGACCTTCTCATAGTACCGAAACTTTGCTTTAACAAGCAGCTGGAAATTTGATTAGGCATATTAATTCTATCATGTTATGAATGTCAAGAGCTCATTCGACAGCAGGAGATCACGTCTGATAATAACGGCCTGATACATAATAGTCTCACCATAGGTAAGCATATATAGTACAAAATGAAAAACCTAATTGGGGTCTTACTTTAAGTTTTCTGAAAATATTCAGAAACCGAACAGAATATACTATACAATAACAATTCTAAGATAGTTTTGCCATTTGGACATTGCTATATTAATGAATAAGTATCTATCATGGACATTCTTACACAAGTCGACTTAGTCTCACAGTATCCTCAAATACGAGTAAGGCTTTTGTTATGGTTGTTCTGGATACTATGCGACGATGTATTATAATACCTATGTATTATCTATATATATACATATAGATTCTTAAATACATGACAACCATGACTAGGAGATTGATAAAAACATAAATCCCTCGCCGGGTTTCGAACCAGAACCTCCAGCTTCGTAGGCAGGATCTCTACCAACTGAGCTACACGGAGGCTGACTAACTAGAAGCCGGTTATTCACAATGATTACATTGATTACCTTACATATCGAGATGTCTGTAGGAAAAAGTAGATAATAATATCTAGTTACTTACTCAAAGTCTTTGACATTAAGCCCGTACTTAATTGCTACTTCATTCGCTTCATTAAAATTGACTTCCCATGAATGGTTCTGCCACCAGATTTCTAACGATTTCCTTCCGTTCTTCCACAGCCACATAACAAAAACGACGACGTGGGAGGACCCGCGGAAGTCCCTAGCAGCACAGAGCGTCACAGCTGGCGTCCAGCACCAAAGCGCAGAAACCCTCCTCGCCACGCCGCCTGCGCAGCCCGTGGCCGCCACGCCAGCGCCAGGTAAACATACCAATTTATTTAAAACCACATTATCTATTAATTAATAGAGATTGCGTTCAATAACTTGAGTTAGTTAGTTCGTTATCCATGGCTTTTCGGCAAATCGATATCCATCGTTCTTATTTTGCGTGCCGGGGATAGCGCTACTCCAGCCATCCCAGCTTCTCCACGAAATCCAGCAGAGCCTTGTGGTCGCTTGTCGCTTCACGCAATGTGCTTAGACCCTAGATATTTTGCCCTATATACTTCTACCTGTTTACATTGCAGGAGAGTGTTTTGTTGTCTACTTAACTTAGGTTATCAAAGGTCCTTAGGTTATCAACGTTTCTAGTTTTATTCATTTCCGTTTAGCAACGTATAGAGTTATAAAATAAGAGTGGGTAGGTAGTAACTTCAATTATAGAACATGCAGGTTGCAGGTAACTATTTCTGATACCGTTCGTCAGCAGAAGACAAAAAATGTAAACAAACCTAAATATATATGAAAACAAAAAAGACAAACCTAAAAACTTGCATTATTTCATAATTATATTCAGCATAAGCCTACTGAAACGAGATTCAGGGTAGCGGTTGGATACATTTTGGTCTAGAAAGGTGTAGTTTTATATCTATGGGATTATGTTGTTATGGGTCAATGAGTAACATAGGTAGGCACACTACATTTTGAAATATGGATAGGTACTTAGGCGCTTACTCACTTCCACGGCATTGTTTACCTGCTGTAAGTACTTTGTTTTTTCTTTAAAGTGGTAGATGGTGCACAATCGCGATCTTAGATACCCTACAATTTTACCCTATTGGCGTTAGCGTGTAAAAGTAACTTGTGAATTTCACACCAAAGACAAGGAGGTGTACCTACTTGTCGCATGAAACAGTTTCATACTACAATGAAACTATCAGGCTAATTCGTGTTTATCGGTTTAATGTTCTTACGTAGGTAGTTTACAAGACTAACAAAAGCCAACGTTTCTCTTGATCTCGTTTCCACGTGATCTAATTGGCCACAGAGTCGCGTTTAAAATTATCATGGAACTGAAATAAAAACAAGTAAATAACCTGGATTCTAAAACCGATTTTATGACGGGTATTAACGCGTTGTTTCCGTCGGTTGATGTGAGACGAGCGATGAAAGGTGTTCGGAAAATACATCGGTGTCGTGTTGAGAGGCGACCGGCCGGCGCGGGCGCGGCCGGCAGGCGCTCGCGGCTTTCAGCGCTTGCGCGTTGCGACACATCAACCGCGAACCGCCACAATGTCACCACTATCTTCTTTGTCTCTCAACCAAGTGCTTTATTATTATGAAAAGAGATTTGTTTTTGAACACTGTACCTGCGTTAGGTTTGAGTCAGCCTGTTTAGGGCGCCTTGTCACGTGTGGTGGACGCGCACACTAATTTACGCATTCCGACGATAGCTAGAGTTCGGTACGTGCTGTAGTCACGTTCGGGGCCGCTTCATGTTTGCCAGTGGCGCCGCCGTGGCGAGCAAGTGTCAGCCCAGCCGGTGCTCCGTCTTACCTTATCACTCCTATTACCTCATCTCTACAAACTCTATCTATGTAGATCGTCTCTCAAATAGTTTGTTTTCCTTGCGGATTCCTCTGTAATCGATGTCACATTGTACCTAGTCTTTGTTTAATGTAGGAATAATTTTGAAGTGAACGCATAATAGTTCTTGGAAATTACAATTTCTTATCATATCATTAGGCACTGCGTACCTACAAACCTATATTTTATTGATTCAATTTATTAGTCGAAGTTGTTGCTCGTCGTTGCACACAATTATATGTTATACCTAGTTGATTTATTTAGGAAAACCTGTCGTAGGTGGATCTTTATTTACTTGAACTTTTAATCCTTATATTAATTAATTTACTTACTTACATATATATCTTGGTACTGCTTATTCATAATAATAATGCTGATCCTGTCATGTTAATCTAATCAAAGTTATACCTAGTTAGATATATGATCATGATGCCCTATGAGTTTTATTGTAAGTAACAATTTGTGTCTAACATATTGTATTGTAACCTCACCTGCTGAAAAATATATAGGTATACACCATATGGATATAGGTATGGTACGTATTTATATCATCGAGTTCTATATTTTAGAGTGATATTATATAGCGGTACGCATAAAGGTAGTTGCTGTACGAGTATGTAGGCAATAGGCATACTGGGCGGTTATATTGTTCGTTGATTTATTTTAAACCAACGGCAGGAAAACTTAATAATAGTACATATACAAACAAAAAATAAAACAACAAAACCCGGACAGGGTAAACCCATAAGGATAGGAAGATAATTTTAGTGACAGACTCAGCCCGTTATTAATAACTAATGTTCTAACCGTATTTATACCACGCATGTAAATCAGAACGAGCTTGGTCTAATAATAAATGGTGACACTTTGTGTCCACTGTGTCCAGTGCACCGAAGTATGAATGAGTGTAAACCTTTGCAAGATGAGGTGTCCGAGCGACTTGCGCCGCACGTTGTATTGCACAGATCACCTTTACACTAGATGGTATATAAATGACGATTCACACTTCCAATACATTTGGCACTCGCGTGCAAATTAGTACCTACTTAATCTAGAATGAAAACACGACTACTTACAACATTTACATCTGGTCCAAGTCACATTTATTAAAGCCTCGGTATCCGTAGCTCGGGTGGAAGTATCTGCTTGCGAATTGCAAAGTTAGAGGTAACGTTCGAATGCCGGTGAGGGCATCTGTTTATTTATTTATCAGAAACATATTTGTGACTTAGTTAATCATAATCATGGTTGTTTTCTATCTATTTATATCTACATTTATCTATTTATTAATCATTTTATATGTGATCACTTATAGATACTTACCCACAACACAAGCTTTAATAGAGCCTACCTTGGAACTAGGTCTTTTATGAACAACAAAAACTTCTAGGAACATTAGGTTATTGAACGTAAATACTTGTTTTGTATAGTAGCAATACCTACTATACAAAACTTGTCCTAACAGCAACATAGTGGATGCAAATAAATAATGTGTTTTAAGACGGTATTGGTAAACCAAAGGACGTTTACAAGTGGAGACGCTGACCGTGTGTTATGCCAATGCGGAGTTTACATGAGGTGGTCTATTTAGTATTGTGTGTGGCTGATTCACTTGGCGAGTGCGCCAGCGCTGCGCGGGCGTTCGTCTGGCGCCGTTGTTTTCTTGGAACGAGCTCGCGACCTTCCCGGCGTCCACCTGATTACCGATCACGTGCGCGTACGTCTTAGACTATATCTCTACCACAGCCTTACTATACAAGCCCTAACTATTCCCTAAACCATGGGGATGGGTAGGGTGGTGGCACACTAGACACTTAAATTTCTTCTTTATGTTGTAAAACGTCTGTTGCAAAAATCTAAGTTTCTTCAGAAATTGGGTTCTTGTTCATTACTGATGCCGCCACTCTATTCAGCATTTTCCTGTCCAATGTATTAGTAAGGCTGTGTCTACCTTGCAACTAGTCGCTGTTGAGAGGATCTCATGTATTTCTGCCCTGGATAAAAGTCACTCATAAAGTGCATCTGATTGATTTCAGCAGCGAAGAGTACAAGTAGTAACACGACAGACCTGGGACCGCTGCCCGACGGCTGGGAGCAGGCTGCGACGCAGGAGGGCGAGATCTACTTCATCAATCATGCCGCCCGCACTACTTCCTGGTTCGATCCTAGAATACGTAAGTTGATCTTCCATTTGCTCTACAACTACTCTTAGATCTTAGTTTATAATACGAAGTAGCGATAAGTGCAGGCAAGTTCTGTGTCCTAGTGGCTGTAAGTATTTTGATAATTCTGTGAGTGAGATTGTATGCTGACATCACCGGAATAATGATGATCGTCCTCCTTCACTGTCCCTCCTTCATTGCCCCTATCAGCAAGCGTAGCCATCAAATTCGATGGATGGTAAACCATCAAGGAGCGGTCATCATAAGCCTACAGCTCCCGATAAGATGCAATTCCGTAGTTTTGCAATTAGATACATCGGAGTACATTTAGGCACCAAGGCAGTCCCGATAAATCTCGGTGACTATAGCCTCAGACACAATATTTTAGGTACGAGGGATTGTTGATTGCATGCTCTTCGAGTCTTCGCATGATAATTTTGTTTACCAAGCAATCTCTGATACCCCTAATGCCATTAAATAACATTATTACCAAATACGTTATTCATACTCAAATACCAGTGATCGCACAGGTGAGATGATGTGTACCTTACTTGACACAGCACAGGTTATGCAATTGACAGTACGGCTCAACATGTCACGCCCTCACGCCTTACGAGGTTCTGGGGGTGAAGGAATCACATCTTCCCTATAACGGCTCGGCCACAAACACGCGCGAATTGCAGCGCGGCAAGCGTTTTATCTGTAGGTTTATGATGGTCCAGTGTTTAATCGTTAGTCGTCGTTGCCGTCATGTTCTAACACATAAGCGAGTGCGAAAGTGACGTGTAGTGCGATAAACGCGTGACCATCATAAGCCAGCTGTTCATTTCGCGGTCACACGCACGGTGGTTAGTTGGGAACACAGGCAATGATTACGAAAAACGCTTGCCGCGCCGCAATTGCGCGTGTCCGTAGCCGAGTCGTAAGTCCTACAATCATCCATCCCGTCCATCATCTCTCAATTTTTCTCGATGAGTGTATACTCAAAGATGACGTTTCGATTCCAGCCCAGCACTTGCAGCGCACGCCGGCGGCGAACGCGGGCGCGGCGGGCGGAGGGTGGCTCAACAACGCCTCGCTGCAGCAGAAGATGCGCCTGCAGTCCCTCCAGCTTGAGAGGGAGCGGTTGAAGCAGCGGCAACACGAAATTAGATTACAGGTAACTTATTCTGATGGTTTTCTGAGATATATTGTAGAAACCAGGGATCGGATACCAGTCTTTTCTCCAAATAAAAGAACGGTTCTAAATTCGTTATTTTTCATTCTTCGTTATATTAATTCTTGGAGCAATTTAAAAATACGGTGTTGTTATGTATAAAAATATTGAGTACTCCATGAAAAATACAAAACATGTTGAAAAATTGGGATATTTCGTAGTTTTCCTAAAAATCCCGGTTCCGATACCTGGTAGAAACTGTGACAGTGTTAATTTTACTTGCGTGGCTCTGTATCAAGACGTTAGAAAAAGGGGTAGGTACGCGCCTGACGGTAAGCAACAATTTAACTAATGGGTGCCTGCGACCCCAGAGCTGTTAACTGTGTGGGCGTACCGTAGGTACCTTTGGAAATTATTTGAAGAATCCCCAGTCTTGTTCCCTGAAAGACTTATGTACACGTACAGTCAAAGACAAAATATGGTGTACACAAAAATATCCCCAGTGCACTCTAATTCTGTGTAATAAGAACGTCTTAACATATTTATGAGCGGATTCTTTCGATACTTATTTTTGAACTTGACTGTACCTAAACTATTATTATGAAAGTGATGGACTTTAAATATAATAATGATAGATAGTTTTGGTTGATTCGCTGATTTGGCCATAAAGATTAACGGGTCGCAAAAAAAGATAATAATATAATTATCTAATGACAACAAAATTTAACCTCACATAATTTTTGACCACATCTATAGTATGTCATACCACTTTCGCATGACACAATGAGTTTTGTTTTGATTAAGTCCTTTAGTCTTTATTATGCATTTTTTATTTGCAATTGACCCAAACGGAGGTTTGCTGCAATCATCGGAGGAAGCGTTGAGGAAAATCCCTCAATATCGGGGAAATACCGTGTTGTTGCGCTACAATTCTGAAACATGAATGTTAAAACTCTTGCCATTCCTAAATTAAAATTATAGTTGTAATTGTCATTCCAGTATTCCAATCTGTTTTTAAGTAGATCAAACGCGTTTTGACCAAAATCTTAACCTTCCAGCAAGAGCTAATGGCGCGACAAGCGTCGTCCTCCATCGTGTCATCTCTAACGTCGAGCGCGGCAACAGAGCCAGCTCTGGACCCGTTTCTGTCCGGCCTCAGCGAGCACCAGCGCCAAGAGTCCGCCGACAGCGGCCTCGGCATGGCGGTGTCACAGTCTTACGCGCCCGAGGATTTCCTGGCCATGGATGACCGTATGGACTGCAGCAGCGAGGCGGGCGGCATCGACACCGACATCACGCTCACCGACAACCTCGATTCTACGGATGACCTCAATACTTTACAGGTGGGTTACTAACGAGCCTTTCGACCCGTTGGATGTCTTTCGCAGCGGGATATACTAGACGCGCTTTCGTCGTCTATCCGATTAATCCAAGGGGTCCAACGCCGATAGCCGGCTTGTTATTTTTAATCAGTTTAGGCGTCTAAGGAGTGATATTATCAAACGCGTTTAGTAGACTAACTCCCTTATTGTTTGGTTTGGTTCGGTGTCATAGACATATTGAAAAGGGCAAACAATACTTATCGGTTTGCTACGTTTATGAATAAGAGAGTCATTTATTTCATATTAACACGGTCTGCGTGACTTCGCGAAAGCGGTCTACAAATTTGTTATCTTTGGACAATTTTACATAAACAATTACTATCGATCTTATTTTATCCATCATATTATAATTTTCATCATCATCATCATTTTAGCCATAAGACGTCCACTGCTGAACATAGGCCCCAAGTTATACCTAACCTTTGCCAAGTAACTATTCATACTTGTAATGAATCATATACTGATATAGCTAAACCACAATTTCAGATGGGGGAATTCACGGCAGACATATTGTTGGAGGACGTGCAATCGCTCATAAACTCGACCCCCAACAAGCCCGACAACGTGCTCACCTGGCTCTAGGGCTCCCGCCGGGCTACAGTAGCCCTGACCCATTACCAAATGTATATGGTGTACATTTCAGACATTAACTAGTTGCGTGTGTATGAAGTGTTTTGTTGTCGTGTGATCGTTATGTTGGTACGGTATAGCCCAAACGTGGTACTCACACAGTAATACAGTATTGTTTTTTTGATGTCTCTGCATTTATTCAAACGAGATAGAATTACGCTCTGTATAATCTGTGTACCTACATTATCGATGTATACTTAACAGTGAAAGGGCATTCGACGTTGCTTATTCGATTTCAATTTCTGCGTTAAGTATTATATGTAGAATTACTGTATAGTGTCAATTTTGGTTAAGTTCAAAATGTAAAGCTACGGAAAATGCCAAGTAGGTACCCTTAAGTGGTAGGCCATGACTGTAATAATGGCTAGTCACTATTTAGAAGGCTCCTCACTTGTTTTGGTGCTCGCGCGCGGCTGTTGAGGAGTCTATGGACTCGTAGTTTCGATGCAAGCCTTCTTTCTTCGCCGAAAGTAGCAGTGTTGCAATACTAATAGTAAGCTAGGTTTCCAATAATCTTTAGTAGTAAGACTAATGGAAATCCTATCCTTTCTTTGACTAAGTAGGTATAAATTTACTGGATGAAGTTTAATCGACATTTAATTATTATAATTGTGATAACATCTCGATGAAACAGTGCCTTGTTGTGCCTTTATTAAAAATATATATTTATAGTGGTATGTATTAGTAAAGTGAAAATATTTACAAGTGCAGTTTTCGACGTCACGTTGATGTTATGTATTTGGACAGATCTACTTATTGTAGGAAGTATCGTTTTTCGCCTACCTACTTACACCGTCCTTGTGTATTTTATCGAGATTATAAATAGGTACGCATGAGTACCTATGATAGTTATATGACTTTATCGTTAACTAGATAAGAATTGCTGGCTAAATTTCAATATACACTTTTATAAATTAAATTTGTTTAGAATTTAAACTTATGTGTATGGGTGCAGCTAGCTAATTAACCTTAGGGAATAAAGTGAAGCCGTCGGCGCGGCCGAGCTGCTAGTGCCGAACGAGGAACACTTCGCTCGGTGCCAACATCATTGTTGAACTATTATCATTTACACATACTTAAGTATTATCATCATTTATTTTAATTATTTTTCTATCTTTCCGATTGAAGTTTGGTCAGAAAAGCAAACTCTCACAAAATTGTGTTTTAGCCCACCTAGTCTTTAGATTTTTGTACGAAATTTAACTAGATCGATGGAAAGTACGACAATAAATTAGGACTTTAAACACTACATTGAAAACTTTGCCATATTAGTAACGTACTATTATTAATCTTATAAGACTTAATGTAATCTTCAATTTCTATAAGCATCTGTGTAAGTATTGTAAGTAGACGTAACGGTGCTGGGTTTATGGTACATTTAATTTTGTATTCTGTGGATCGATATATTTAGCCTTTTCGCAGCCAGTGACTAGACATATCAAGAAACATCCAGTCCTAGAGACTTGTAGCAATTGCTATGGCCCTGAAAAGGCTAACTGTGTCGCGTTCTGTAAACTCTCACCCCACATATTCGACGCTCATATTCTTCGGTTCATTATTCTGTATTCACTATTATAATTCTTATGTTCTAATCACTTCGACAAAGAAATATGAAACTATTGACAGTGTCGATTTACTGTAATGCTGGCGCTAGACACGACGTCAAATACTACTGTTATACCTATATCTTTGATGTTTGGGTAAATGTGCAATAACATATCAACACTTTAAAATAACGTGTTGGTAAACTTATCAAATTATGCTATGTATGTATAAAGCATTATCCCACGATAAGTTAACAACTGGTATGATACTTTGCTATACTCGTAGTGACTGTAACATTTTGTGGGACTTATATTATATAAGCCTAAGCCAACTATACGCCACACGCGTTCTAAGTCTTCCATAAGTGTTGAAATGTTTGTTCGTGCCTGGCGCCGGCATGACTGCCAACTGCTAGCCGCCCTGTCTTTTGTAGCGTAGCGTGAACCAGTTTAAACGTCGGGAAATCACAATATTCAGATTTAATTGAGAAATTATTCCCGAAATCATCTTTAAATGCTACGCCACTCGGCGGCAATATGCCGGAGCCACAAGAAACATTCCATACAGCTAACAGTCCCCGTTTTTATGTAAACAGAATAATATTCAGAACAATATTATATTTCATAATCGTTTATTTCTTAAGTAGGTGTAGCCGTCATAATTATAAAACTTATCTCTTACTGGCTGAACGCGGATGCGAGTTTTCATTGTAGTAAGTTATGTTTCGTGTATCTATGTTACGACAATGAAATTTATGGTTAGAAAAATAATTTACAATAATTTCATTGTAGATAATTAGATATCCTTATATGAATTAAATAAATATTTGTTTTAATACATATACATTTTTTTATTTATCTCGTCTTGATGTGCAGCTCGAGTGGTCCTATAATTCGCTTCGGAATACCTGTGAACAATTATACGTTGTAAATGTAATCGTTATAATAATACTTTATACTGCTTGATGTTGAACAAAATATTCACATATTTACATTAGATAATATACATACTTATATTAAAAATCACCCCAGGATTCAGCCCGTCCGCTTCTGTGGAAATATTGTCATGCATAAATACATACACATATTATGTAAATAAAATAGTTTTTCGTTAGCGTAAACTGATAGATATTTATTTACAGTCGTAAGCATTAGTTACTGATAATTAGAGATTTGTAATTTGCCAGTACCCTTCTAGAAGCTATGTACAGAAGCATAAGGAATTTGATAATGATTAAGATATTATTTTTGCATGGTCATTTAAACTATCGTTAGGTACATAGAATACAACTATGGAAACTGATTATATTGCGGCGTGTCACCTGTTGACGACGAACAATATTAGGTACATAGGTATATTAGACCAAAAATCAAATAGGGAAAGCCAGGTCCTTGAAACGATCCGGTACAATCGTCATCATAAATAACAATACCAGGTTCTCATAAATATCGAAACGTTTAGGTACCGTAATTCCGAATTATAGTAGTGTTAGGTGTTAAGCTGGTATCTAATAGTTGTCCACTGACAGCTCAGTAAAGTATAGGAACGACGAACAGTTTTATCTAATGATAAATTAACCATCTAATGATAAGCCATGCAAAAATGCATTTCAAATTTGAACCTTAATATGGCTTGAAATATGGCTTCGCATGCATAATAGTATTCCGTTGTCATAGTTATCATAAGGCTTGTGCAAATATCATACATTCTCCACCAGCAGGCCTAGCAAAGATGCCATTCTGTGATTATTGTACGACAAGCGAAAAGTAATAAATGTACGAGAGTGATCGATTCGAAAGAAAAGTCACGTGACCATTTCCATACAATATTATGGTCACGTGGCTTATCGCTTATCGTATACGATTGCAGAATGGCATAGGTATCTTGGCTAGGCCTGCAGGTAATTACTTTTATTATTATGACCGCCCTTGGTAAACTACGATGAAATTCTAAAGGTACTCTGAAAGAAGGATATTTTAACAGTACATATTGAGCAGTTTTAAATGTAGGTATATGTACAGAATGCTTAGCCAAGTTGCTAAGCGCTAACGTTTAGTAGAGTATCGTAGTGTTCCCTCTCTGTCACTATTTCATATTAGTGCGATAAAGACAGATAGCTGCATTTCGTTTGCGATTGACGATTAAGCGTTAGCGATTGGCAACTTGTCTAAGTACCCAGAGATCACAGCATGTAAGGAGCTACAACAGGCTTACGGCAGGGTCCTTAAAGCGCTCGTCCTGAGGCAGTTCATGCGTGGTGGTTAGCTGGCGGTAGTACTCCACGGACAGCTTCGGAGTGCGCGGCCGCGACGGGTCCGTGATGTCCACGGAGTAGAAGCCGAAACGTTCACTGTAAAGGAAATTGTGTGGTGAGACCGGTGAGAAACAAATTCGACATTTCTTGGTTGGGTCAATCCGGAACCTAAATTACCTAGCGACCACATAGAAAACAGTATGTTGCATTGCGTGAGTCAAGTTCATTATGATTGATGGTTGTCCTTAATATTCATTTGAAGCTTAACCTTTAGGTAGTATGCGTTAGCATCAAGCAATTCAAACAACTTTTAACTTTGACGGCTATTTCATAAAGTCTAATTGTACTGCAGCAGATCTGTTAGTAAGCATACGAAAGGATATTCGTGCAGGGTGCTCAAAAAACATGTATTTTTACCCATGGGCCAGCCTCTTATTTTGTTATTTTACCTATTATGTTAATACAATTTGTAAAAGGGGTGCTCAAGGTGCATTGTTTTTTTAAATATTGTATCGAATAAGATACAATACAGTGTGTAAATCTAATACGGGCGATCAATTAAACCAGGCATGGGATTCATTAATGTAATCATGGATTACAAGGTTTTTTTAAAGTTACCACTCTTAATTTAGACCCTACAGAATTTTTTTAAGATTATCGGAGCAGCAATGTAGGTACGAACATTTGTTATTGTTGATTTGTCAGTTATGTCATCTGCTTTTGAAATTAGCTGTCAACGAGTGCTTAACTCGCGTATGTTGCTTTACATTGCGCGCCGAATTATTTTGTATGGAAAATTTTGTTGCTCTGATTTTAAGTAAAAGTTATTTGAATGTACTTATTATGTCGTGAACTAACACCCCTTAAGAGCTTCGCCCGTATTAGACTTACACCCTGTAAATACACGATGACTTTTAGAGTAAGTGCTGTTTAAAAAGTGAAAAGACATCTTACGAGAATCCAGCGCGCCATTCGAAGTTGTCCATCAGTGTCCAAGCTGTGTAGCCTAACACGTTGACGTCATCCTCGTAGATTACTTCCAATATTGCGGACAGGTAATCCTGACGATAAGTATGCAGGTTAATATTGAATTTTGATTAGTAATCTACCTACTACAGGTATTTTGCATTAAGGTTAAGTGAAGGAAAATACTGGTTTATGATAATTGGCTGTTTTTTCCTTCAACTATGTAAAACCTAACTTATTTTATTTTGTAAGAGATACTACTTTAATTTTAATTTGATAATGCTTAAATGCTACCTATTAGGTAAGTATTAATACCTATTTAACGTTCTGTCACGCATTTAAGAAATAATAAGCAAAATAAAACAACATTGGTACATATTTAATATTCATAGAACCCAACTTCACAAAGCTAATTTATGAGACTAATTAAATTATAAAAATACTCACATTGAAGTATTTTATGCGTCCGTAGTCTTCCAAAGTGCCGCGGTCGGAGAAGCCATTCTCCGTAATGTAAATTGGTGGGTTGTTATAGCTGCTTTTGCACCAGCGCAGTAGATTAGCAAAGCCTTTTGGCACCACCTGTTTTATAGTTATGTTATGAGTATCACAAAACTGTCTACTCGTAGCACCTTTATATTATCAAATCCAAATTGTAGCTAATCGGTGTTCAATGTCATAAACTATTGTTTCATTCTCGCATGCCTGATCGTTCAGTAGTTATTAGGCAAAGTGAAATATATGTCATACATACACTGAAGAAAAATAGCAGGAATCGAACCCGCAACTTTAGCTTTCACGGCTGCTGCTCTTGAAAAGTAAGAAGTAAAATAAATAAGTCATCAAAAACATTTTACCCTAAGCCATTCCGAAGCAGAGTCTTCTCCTACTTCCATAGTAGTAACGGCTCCGATATCCTTGAGCCAAGATGGAGATTTGGCTATGGGGTCTACTCCCGCCGCCGTTATGATATGTGTGGTATAATGGTTGATACCCAAGAAATCAGAAGTTCCCTTGATCCTGTTGATCCAGTAGTCATCAAACTGTTCCAATCTGGGTTTAGGCAAGCCTTCGGCTTCGCTTTGGCGGGCGACATTGTTGACCATAACGGCTGGGTAGCCGCCTTCTTCGGTGAAGATCGGGTGTGCGAACCAGCCGAACTGTCAATATAGTTATTTAACTACTATATAATTAAAATAATGTTAATGCTTCAGGCAACTGCATAAATAATATATCTTGTTATCATTATGATAAAAAAAAATCAAAATATTTACATTTGAAATAAAACTATGAAAACGGATAAACTCGCGTATTAATTAACTAATTTTAACTTCATTCCGACGTTTCCTCCATTCAAATTTCCTCCATTGTCAGTCATCCGCAGACCACGAACCCTGTAAAGTGTTCGAAACGTCGGAATGAAGTTAAAATTAGTTAATATACGCGAGTTTATCCGTTTTCATAGTTTTATTTCATGAGTAATCTTCGCGGTAACCGAAGAAAATACAATTTACAGTTGCTAAAACTAGAGTTTTGACAACTAGCACCAACAGTCCTAATGCTGCGCAGCTGCAGAAACTAGATTAAATTGATTTATTTATCATTTGTTTGCTTACAGCGATAGGGGTGAAGTGTTTACAACTTTGACAAATTTAGTGTGATAAAAAGAATGTACATCATTTTATTTAGCCGGTACTCACTTTAAACTGATTTGCGACTTCAGCGAGTTCAACAAGTTCCGAATTTTGCGGATCGATTGGCTCGTACCAGATAGAGTTTATAGAGATCATTATCCGTCCGCCTTGCACAGGCCTATACGTTTCGTTGTATAGATGATAAGCTTCGGCATGAGCCTTGAGGAGCGTATCACTGCAGAGATAGCAGCCAACACCGTGGCTGTCAATCGCTGGGGCTTTCTTCTCATCCCCATAAGCATCTTCACAGATTTCATAGGGCTCGTTCATGGTAATCCAGGACTTAATTTTACCACCGAACAACCTGAAGCAGGTATCGGCATAGTCGCGGAAGTAGTCGACCATTTTGGGGTTGGCCCAACCACCGAGGTCTTGGAGTGTTTGCGGGAGATCCCAGTGGAATAGTGTTACCTGTGTAATCAATCAAAGTTTAAGCCGTTATTAAAACTGCATCACATGTAATTAAGACAGCAAATATTTACGAGCTGACTTAAGTGCTAGAGCAGAGGGTATCCATTACTGGATTAGTAAATTCGCAAACAGATTTTGATAACTGATTTGTATTAGGTATAGAACACAAACTCTGGTCATTTCGAATAATGTGGAAACCAGAGAAGTTTATGCCATTATTTGCGAGTAAAAAACCTCCTTCACAATTATTTCCCAGTGGCTATAGTTACAAGACACGCCGCTTTAGGATTTCTTTGATAAATTTCAAGTAGTAAGTATAAATTACCAAGGGCTCGATATTCTTCTGGGCCAGAGCGTCAAGCAGGTCATTGTAGTAACGCACGCCATCCTCGTTGATATGATCGACGCGGCCGGTGGGCAAGATGCGGGCCCAGGACAGCGAGAACCGGTAGAAGTCCACGCCGAGGTAAGCCAATTCTTCAACATCTTCGAGGTAGCGGTGGTAAGAGTCGCAGGCGACGTCCCCGTTGGTCCCGTCCGCGATCATCTCTGGCCGACTGTGAGAGAGCCGGTCCCAGACGTTCTCGGACTTGCCTGGACAATTCAAGTCAAGAACTTAGGAGTAAACAAATTAGGTTATAAATCTGTATAAGTTAAAATCGAAGTATCTACGCCCCGCTGGTACGCGGCTTCAATGGGTCTCGGATGAGTACAGTCAAGTGCAAAAATAAGTATCGAAAGAACCCGTTCATAAATATGTTACGACGTTCTTATTACACAGAATTAGACTGCACTGGGACATATTTTTGAACGTTTTTGTATACCCCTTATTTTGTCTTCGACTGTACTGTAACTATAACAGTGGAGACTCAAGTTTTCGTTAAGGGGAACACAATAGCTTCCATAAAATAGATTAATTGGACTCGTTTCTTTTATTAGCTCATATTTTGTAACATATTTTTTATGTCTAAGCGTAGCACCCTGCGCTACGCCGCTGTAGAACCTTTAGTCATGTTTTAAGAACTCTGGAAGATACTTAATACAAGTTGGAATTTTCTTAAAAGTTTTATTTTGTAGGTACTATAATCTCTGCTTCCGCGTTTTAAGACCACGAACTTCAAAAACCGTAAAATTCGAAAACTCTGCTTGTCTCACCCTCACCGATGACGATGTGGCAAACCTCTTTGGGTTGCTTACTCATAAAGTTAGAATCCGCGCTAGCGCTTAATAGAGAAAGGAAGCGTGTGAAAGGGAAGCCACCAGTTATATGATATGAGTATTACACGAGTGCGATAAAGATAGACAATAATCCCAAAAGCATAACCACTTTCGAAGTGAAATATCAGCCGTATCAGCCTGATCGACGGAGATTGATATTTTAAAAGTGATTTTATAATTAAAACTTATAAGAAGGAATTTATACAGATCATGAAATCAATATGGTGTCGTGTTGTGTAAATGATTGCCTTGTTGCCCACTACAGAAATAACGACAAACACTCGTTTCATAAGTAAATATGATGTGCCGGTTGATTGTTTTCAAACTATATTTTGTCTATTTAGTAGCATTAATTGTGTGAATTATCAAATTGTAGCCTTAATTGTTAGTTGTTCTATCACTGTGAGCTAATAATTTATCACAATACTTAGTTAATATTAAAGGATATTTTGTGTAAAAATATAAATTGTTACGCTACGCTAGAGCTCGACTAAATGTTGAACTACCAATATCGATATTTGTTCGATAAACGTACCCAATCAGTCTATTTCTTACAATGCTGTCATGATACTAGATTTTGAACACAAATGTGTATTTAAATAACTTAAAGGACCTTATTATGTTTTGTGTTTTTTTTTTGTGTTATACTAATAGTGTGTTTTTTCCGTTAAATTTTAGTGAAGTTATTTAGTTTAAATATAATTAATTTCTCTTAGAAACTAGTGGCTTAATTCTTACTGTTATTGAATTAATACGAATAGTACATTACTGCAGAAGCCGGGATACGAGGGTTTTCAGGGTCGCGTTTTATAAAGCTACAATTTACAATTTCGCTGTTTGCCTCTCTTTCTAGCCAATATGTGCGTGCGTTAGAGAGGCAAACAGCGAAATTGTAAATTGTAACTTTATAAAACACGACCCAGGCCGAATACGTATTTATGTATCAGTAGGTACAGTCGAGTTCATAAATATATGAATGAGCAAATCCAAGGCTTCAAAAATAAATGAGCATAGAAAAGTACATATGCATCTGAACAGATTCACCAATCAAAAATATGTGTACATATTACCTGTCATATTAATCTGAACATGTGTCTCATTAATGTGTAATCAACTGAAACACAAAACTTTTTCCTTATATTTTGAGTCATAGAAAAGAGTACCGTACTGTCAAACTATACTTTTCTCTCTTTAACTTTACGTATGACGTCATAGAAGTGTCATGAGTATTTGCTTGCGGCTTTTTAGTCTTTTTACCCATTTATTTGCAGCACGCTTAGCCCTTATTTCTCGACCTCTCCAGTAATAACTCCTCTCCAGTAACTTCTGTTTTTCCCATGTAACCTGTCCAATTTAACGGAAATAAAAAACACCGTGTATGCAAGAACAGTTGCTTTTATAAAGTTTAATGGTTATTTGTTATACGAGGGTACACATAAATTTGTTTTTTTACCTGCGAGTGGCAACATGATCGAGAGAAGGGATTCTATTATTGGACGAGCGAAGTGAGTTGTTCTAAAATTGAATCCCGAACGTGGCGAGTGTTCCAACCAGGAAACTCTCGCCACGTTCTCTGCTTCTGGTTAACTTTGGGCGAAACTTGTAGATAAATTTGTAGAGGGTAATACTAGGGCCATTCCATATGAAATCATCAAATGAGGTGCGCTGCATGCTTTTCGATTTGTATGGAAAAAATCATGGATGATAATATAGGTATGCTTTACATAAAACCGTAGTTGTTTAATTTTTAAACAGCCTAACAGCCAGATAACATAGGTCTGAAGTTTAAAAATAAGCGATTTTTGAGGTCGATGAAAATTGCTTTAACTTTTTTTTAATGTGTGAAACTGAATTTTATTATATGTTAATTTACTATTTAATATGTGTACTTGTGCATGTATGTATTACAGTAGGTATATTTTTATTACTTATTGTATGACAAACTTCTAAAACTTCATGTTATTTTGCTAATGTTCAGTGATGTTCAGTAGCTTTTATTGAATTGCTCGCTTGGTCTAGACAGTTATTTTTTTTTAAATTAACAAGCTCAAATAGTCTTTAAATGAAAACTTTAACAATATTTTTTAATTTAGTTCTTCTAACTTAAAAAAACAGTAAATTACAAAACCATTTTTGTAGAATTTGCTTTTTATGACGTTAATAAAAACCATGTTTGGCAAAGTTTAAAGATCTGAAAAGTACACAGAAGTGAAGAACTTACTTTGTTCTTTGTAAATTATCTTTATTTATATTGTGTTATTGATTTTTGAATGACATATGATTTTTTGAAATCTACAAGTTAGCAAGAAGTTTCAAAGTAGTTGTTTAAGTTAATGTTTTTTTTTATCACGGACAACATTTATAAACGTAATAAACAACAAAATGATGATTGTTGATTCCCTCGTTTACTATGTACAGTCAACCAAAAAAGTGGTACACCACTTTCTTGATGGTAAGCATGAAAATGCTAGTGGCACATCTTATAATACGTCTGAAATAGGGTACTTATAGGTTTTATTACACATGCCCACTGGCTTTAGATAAGAGTAATGATGTTGATTCAATAATGCGATAACAATAAAAAATACCAGGTCGTATCATAATTTTGTGCCAGTTTCAAAAGGCACCTTACGAGCCGGAAGATATTCCTACTCCAAAAATGTTAATGTCGTAAAGGTAGTCAGGTAATAATACTTTACACACACACACGCACATATATACATTACATATTTGTGACAAGCTTTTTTGCTGACTTTTGCATGATAATGAACATGAATTCGTAAATCGTGCATTAACACATTTTAAAGTACGTTTACTAGAGAATCAGAAAAAATATATAATAAATGTATATTAGTTACCGAAACAAATTAACATCGCTTCTCGTGGAACCTCAAAAACAGGTAAATTGAAACTTAAAGCGGGCCCCATCTGGATGAGCAGCAAGTAAAAAAAAAATTATTGACGGTGTACGTACAACTTACTTAAGACTATCATCCTTGATTTTTTTCAAACTGTTTAAAAATCAGTCAGCGCGGAATTAAATCAGAATCTGATGATTTCATATGGAATGGCCCACTAGGGAATTTGGACGGAACAGCGGCCCTACCGCGAAAACGAAATTCGTAAATTTCGAGGATGTGTCTCTCTGACTCTATTGACGCCTTCGTTCGAGTGACAGAGAAAATCCTCGAAATACCTTATCTTACGCCAGAGGCTTAAGTTCACACACGTTCGCAATTTCTTATTCAATACCCTTAATTCACATTATACTATTATTGTGTTCGTTTTGGCAGCTGTTCAAAATTTAACTTTTCGTATGCTTAGTACAGCAGATCTGCTCCAGTACAATAGGCATGATGACTGGCAAGTCAAATCAGCATCTTTTTTCGAACTGTCAAAACGATCCCCACTATGGAATAGTATGGAATTTTATATGAAATACTCAAAAGTGACGTCACGTTTGAGTACTGCCAAATGACCTACTCTTTTAAGTTCTTTTCAATTTATTAAATAGAAGTTCTGTACAAAAATTACTGCAATCTACATCTTAGTAATAATTTCTTTGTGTATTATGTCGTATTGTATATACCTTATAGCAAAATAACTAAGATAATGAATATCTATGATAGGTACATGTTGTCGATAAAACAGTCGGACATCGATAGATAATTGGTCTGTTGTAACAGGCAACCCTATTCCTGACCACACATAGACAAATTTACGCACACACTGGCGTTTCGTTTTTGGTTATGCTTTTAATCGTTGTCAATCGTTCTTTGTCATTTTAGTTCTGTGTGCTTACTACCGCCTGCGAGACGCTGGCGGCTAAGCTGTCATTTTTAAGACGTTATGTCAATATGTTATAATCTAGGAATAATCTGTTTTTCTGGATGATATTAGTTGTTAATGTAATTAATTTAAATATATTTTAATACATTTACTCAGTTCAAAATAAGTTTCATTATTGATTCCTTCAAGTCCCACAACTGGTGACCACCGATATAAATTATATTTTAGAACATAATTTACAATGACGGAAACGGGAAGCAACATCGACCCGGTTGCAATTTGTCGCGTCAGCGTTAAAATTCCACCGTTTTGGCCTAACAAAGCAGCATTATGGTTTTCACAAGTAGAAGGTCAATTCGAAGTCGCGGGAATTACTTCGGATTCCACTAAATATTACCATGTGATTTCGGTGTTGGAAGCAAAATACGCGACAGAAGTAGAAGACATAATTGTAAGTCCGCCGAAAGAAAACAAGTACGAGACGTTAAAAAAAGAGCTAATTTCCCGTACGTCAGCTTCACGGAATGAGAAAATCAAACAGCTGATGACAATGGAGGAACTCGGAGACAGGAAGCCTAGCTAGTTCCTACGCCATCTTAGCAACCTTGCCGGCCCCAATTATCCCGACGAATTTATACGCACTGTATGGTCAAACCGTCTCCCACCTCTGCTACAAAGTCTGATTGCGATGCAGGACGACGGTGTCCCTTTAGAAAAATTAGCTCAGATGGCTGACAAGGCATACGAAGCTAATTCGCTTATGACTACACCTCAACTGTCAGTTGCTTCAACGTCTACCACGCAGTGTTCGGTTATCGACGACTTGAGCAAAAAAATTGAAGTTTTGTCTAATAGGATTGATGCTATGTCCGAGTCAACGCGTCGTGGAAACTCTAAGCCAAGATCACGGTTTCGCCCCGGACAACGTCACCGCTCGAGCAGTCGTCCCCGTGTAGACAGCGGCCGGCAGTACTGCTGGTACCATTTCACATTCGGCGATCGCGCAGACAAGTGTATCCCTCCTTGTAATTATCCAAAAAACTAGTTAGCCAGTCGCACGAAGCGGCTGGTAAGCATAGTGACACAAACGGCGAATGTAATTTAATGTCTTTCCGTTTATTTGTCACTGACTCTAAATCTAAACTTCAATTTTTGATTGACACCGGGTCAGATTTATGTGTATTTCCAGTGAGTTATTTGCACGGTCAAAAACGTTGCCGGACGGACTACGAACTTTTTACCGCGAATAATTCGGTTATTGCTACTTACGGTTATTTAAGTTTGTCACTTGATTTTGGTTTAAGACGTATTTTTGTTTGGCGTTTCGTAGTCGCGGACGTAAGCAAACCTATTATAGGAGTTGACTTCTTGTCATATTATGATTTATTGGTTGATATACGACATTCTCGTTTAATCGATAATACTACTTCGCTTACATCAACGGGGTTTGCTACACCATTTCCTTCGTGCCCACAAATTAAAGTGATTTCGGGCGAATCATCTTATCATAAACTACTGGCGGAGTTCCCTGATATAGTGCGACCGATAGGGTGCCCGCAAGAACGTGTATGCAAACACAGCACGCTGCATTATATCAGGACAACTCCTGGCCCTCCTGTATTTGCACGACCTAGACGACTGGCTCCGGATCGCTTAAAAATCGCGCGACAGGAATTTGAAGATATGGAACGTACCGGTATCGCACGGCGTTCTGAAAGTGCGTGGTCATCTCCCCTTCACCTGGTACCCAAGAAAGATAAAGGTTGGCGTCCTTGTGGTGATTACCGCGCACTTAACGCGCGTACGATACCGGACCGATATCCAGTACGCAACATTGCAGATTTTTCCCACAACCTTTTCAAATGTAAGGTATTTAGTAAGTTGGACTTAGTCAAGGCGTATAATCAAATTCCGGTCGCGCCAGAGGATATCCCTAAAACTGCAATCACGACCCCTTTCGGCCTCTTTGAGTTCCCGTTTATGAGTTTTGGTTTACGTAATGCGGCGCAGACTTTTCAGCGCTTCATGGACGAGGTTCTGCGAGGACTTGATTGCTGTTTCTCTTATATCGACGACGTTTTAGTGGCATCGGCGAACGAAGCGGAGCACGAGATACACTTACGTTTAATTTTTGAACGTTTAAGCGAACATGGCATTTTATTAAATCCTAACAAATGCCTGTTCGCAGTACCTGAAGTAGAATTTCTAGGCTATTTGGTTTCATCAGAAGGTTCCAAACCTATTGGTGATAAGGTGAAGGCAATTCAAAATTTCTCACAGCCCAAAACATTGAAGGATCTTAGGCGGTTCCTTGGTGCCATAAATTTCTACAGGCGTTTTATAAATGATGCGCTAGACTGCAGGCTCCCTTGCATAAATTACTTAGTGGGACTTCTGTCAAAAGCAACAGTATTATAACATGGACCGCCGATTTAGAAGAAGCTTTCAATGCTTGTAAACAGAGTATTGTTACCGCTGCCCTATTGGCACATCCCGATCCACGAGCGTCATTAGCTATCGCTACTGATGCGTCTGATTTTGCCATAGGTGCAGTATTGCAGCAAAAAGTGAACGGTTCTTGGGAACCACTTGGTTTTTTCTCTAGAAAGTTAACCCCAACCCAAACTAAATATAGCGCTTACGACCGGGAGTTACTGTCAATTTATGAATCGGTAAAGTATTTTCGACATATGGTCGAATTGAGACCGTTATTTATTATGACTGATCATAAACCGATAATATCGGCATTCAAGAAATCCCATGACGCCTGTTCGCCTCGGCAGTTTAGGTACCTAGATTTTATATCACAATTTACCACCGATATCAGGTACATTGCTGGAGAAGAAAACGTTGTTGCCGATGCACTGTCTAGAATTGACGCTGTAACTGACGGACTAGACTTAAATGCCTTAGCAGCATCACAAGCTTCGGATACAGAACTCCAAAACTTAATTGTTACAGGTTCATCTCTAAATCTTAAGCAGATAACATTCGGCCAATCTAAATTATTTTGTGACGTGTCCGGGTCAGTTCAGCGCCTTTACATAACACCAGAATTCCGTAAATCAGTGTTTGACACTCTCCATCGACTAAGCCATCCAAGCGCAAGAGCTACTATTAAATTGGTAACAAAACGCTTCGTTTGGCCTGGGGTTAAAAAAGATTGCCGTAAGTGGGCACAAACTTGTGTTGCGTGCCAAAAGTCTAAAATTTCTCGACACGTTCACGCACCAGTTCACGACTTCGAGACCCCTTCATCGCGATTTTCACATGTTCATATTGATCTGATTGGTCCTTTGCCAAGTTCAGACGGTTATAGATACTGTTTCACTGCAGTCGATAGGTTCACACGATGGCCTGAAGCAGTACCGATTGAAGATATTACTGCGGAAACCGTGGCTAAAACGTTTATTGCCACATGGTTTATTGCGAAACGTTTATTGCAACAAGTTTCACTTCGGCCTCGGTCGATACCTTGGAGGCACGAAAAGAAAAGCTTATAAGATCGTTGACGAAGAGCTCGAGGCGAGTCATTGTTGCCTTAACTTGGCCGCGCATAATTCTTAATCTCTTTAACTCCGCCATAACAATAACACTGACTGACAATGACACTGACACTTTTGACACTGACACTTATAAAACGTCACTCTTACCGCCAGCCGAAGATTACCGGGCTACCAACCTTAAGATGCGTCAACTATTTTTCGAAGTACCTACCGCAAAACTAAAACTGCCGGTACTTGCGTATAAAATCCTTTGTTCTTTGAAAACTGGAACCTTCTCGAATAATGCAACCCGCAGCACCATGGGTGTTTCTATCATTTCGTGCAAATCATATGTTTGCTGAAATAAAAAATAAACTAACTCCTAAATTCATTTCAAATATTTTTTTATATGTTGCGTGAGGTTCATAGGTATACTTAGCATCTAAAATTAATTCTATTATTGCAACATAAAATATATAAATAAAATATAAACATGCTAAAAACTCATTACCATCACCGGTCAGAACCTAGATTTACAGATTTGAGAGCGAATTACATAACTATTACATGTACTACTTTGATTCAACCACTTAATTTAGATGAAGTATTTATAAGGGAATGAAAGTTTAGTGGTTTAACAGTTTTAACACTGAATATTTAAATCCACTGCAGCAAAATCTTTTTGTCACGAAAATAATTTCATTACCATATATATAGTTTGCATCAACGGAATTGGCCAGTAGGCATTGCAAATGTTATTCTATACGAAGTTCCCTCTGTCCGCGATCCCCACCTCAGTCGGCTAGTAAACAGTGAACAAGACGGACGTGTGCCATTATTTTATGAAAAAATATATCGCGGCGGATTTTTGGATTTGGTACAGTTTTTTTCATTACCATTTGCACTGTTTTGATATTAATTTTTAAGTGTTTTATTGAACTGTGAATACTTAAATAATGAATATTCTATTCGAATGCTTAGTGAATGAATGGACCTGCAATTGCATTTATTTTTAAAGAGTTAATCTAAAAAAGGTAAGGAAAAGTCATTACCATTCTTGTCATTACCGTAATTTACTGGTAACATACTTAAGAGAATGGTAATGAACTAAAAATTATGGTAATGAATTTCAGTATTAAATTTTTGCCACCATCTTATGTTAATTACCATTCTCGTTTTTTATCATGCACGTGACTGTTGAAAGTAACAAGTAATATTCAAAACTACATTTTCAGTAGGTATATTCCAAATATAACAAGTTATTCATTAAAAGATCTCGAAATTCAAACTTAAACTTTCGACTACGTTATTTCTTTTTTCGACCTATCATTACCAACATCGCATTTTCATTCCCATATTCTATACGTCATTACCATTTCTTTTGGAAAAATCTTTTGTTCATAAATCGGTCAATTTTGCGTACAATTGAAAATGTATTATAGATTAATGTTTCTTTTTCGTAAGTCTTACCATTGCCACAATAAAAAAATGAAAATAAAAAATTCTCCCAAATTCTCCCAATTTGCACGAAATGATAGAAACACCCCAGAATGATTTCGGATTTATTTCCTCCAAAACCAGGTTAAAATAAATATCCTCCAAACTATAGGTTGGGGGAGTTCGCGGCGGGCGGACAACTAGATATAGCAAGTCGCCGTGGCCCAGCCAGCAAAGCAAAGTAGCTGTAAAATCACTAAAAACACTGATTCTAAACTTTAAACCGAAGGACCAACATTCGCATGTATAAATCAAAATGCGAATAGACTTTAAATAGCTTTTATTGAAAGCTAAAATGTACAGAAAATTGCTACATCGACTGCTCAGTTATAGCACAGAACAACGAGAGAACAATGTCCGGCGGAAGGCCATAGACAATGAAAAACTTAATCTAATTGTTGCAAGCAACAAATTATAATCTATGGTTATTAATTCTATTAAGCCATGTTCAGACTGGTCTGAACAGATAGCGCGTTTCGGTTGCCCTGATAGAGTCACGACAGACAGAGGCAAACAATTCGAATCCCATTTGTTTCGTCAGATTTCAGCCTTCACCGGGTTTAACCATCTTAAGACTACCGCATACCATCCAGCTGCCAATGGACTAGTGGAACGATTCCATCGACAGCTGAAGGCAGCAATAATGTGCCATGCTGACGATTCCTGGACAGAGTCTCTTCCACTTGTACTGCTAGGTATACGCAGTGCCTGGAAGGACGATTTGTCCGCATCTACCGCTGAACTTGTTTATGGAGAACCCCTTAAACTTCCAGGTGATTTCTTCAACAATCAGAATTATGAAGAGCTTACAGACTATACTGATTTTTTAGCGAGATTGCGTCTACAAATGAAGAAGTTGCGACCTTCTCCTGTAGCACGCCATGGGACTTCCAAAATATTTGTATTCAAAGATCTGTTCACGGTTTCACATGTATTTGTAAGGCAAGATTTGGTGCGTAAATCACTTCAGCCACCTTATGCGGGTCCATATCAAGTTTTAGAGAGAAAGGACAAATATTTCATCATCAAAATTTCGGGAAAAGCTATTTCCGTATCTATTGATAGATTGAAACCTGCGTTCATTTTATCAGATAAGCCAGATAGTTCTAGCGATTCCCCAGTTTCTGTGGCTGTACCAGCACCGGACATAGTCAATCCTGCTCCTTCTATCGCCGAGCCTAAGAGGACCCGTTGTGGTCGTCGGGTTTGGTTTCCTTTACGATATCGACCTTAAAAGGTCTCGGGGGAGGCTGATGTGGCAAACCTCTTTGGGTTGCTTACTACCGCCTGCGAGACGCTGGCGGCTAAGCTGTCATTTTTAAGACGTTATGTCAATATGTTATAATCTAGGAATAATCTGTTTTTCTGGATGATATTAGTTGTTAATGTAATTAATTTAAATATATTTTAATACATTTACTCAGTTCAAAATAAGTTTCATTATTGATTCCGTCAAGTCCCACAACGCTTTAGTTGAAGCGATAGAGACAGAAGCCCAGGAGTAGGTGTTTTTAAGTAGAACACTTGCTTACCGCTGACATTCCAGGCGCCTTCAATTTGGTGAGCTGCCGTGGCCACGCCGAAAGTGAAGTCATCAGGGAATTTGGTATATGCGGCACCGGCACCTCTACAAACACAAGATTATAATTATAACACGAGCTAATTTTTGTAGGTTAGCAAGATTGTATACATTCGGATGACATCTTCGACATTGATAAATATGGTAGGCTGGTCAAATCAATGATGCTGAGCATGGCTCGGAACCGGTTTTTTTCGAAAACCTCGAAATAGCCCAATATTTAAAATGTTTTATATTCTTTATGTAGTATTCAAAATGTTATGAAATTACCAACGTCGTATTTTTAAATTACTCCATTAACAAAGAATTGATACACCGAAGAACAAAAAATAACAAAATTCGATTTCGTTATTTTGTACGGAGTAAAAACCGGTATCCGAGCCCTGATTGCTGAGTAAGGAAAATTTATTTTTTGTTACTCTATTCCTATACATTTTTTGTAACAAAAAAGGAATGTTTCATACAAACATTTTGGAAAATGTGGTGAATCTTGCTTAGCATTATTGACTCTACCCTACCACTTTTTATCAATATTGAAAACGTGATCCAAATCTTCAAACTTTGGGTAGGTAGAGATATTTTTGTCTGTCCCTCTTATGAACTATTAGGTTGCTAGGTAATAAGTACCTACATGATTCTTTTTATTATACATTTTATAGTGTCTAAGTACGTATGTTAAGTGTTAAAAAAGTAGCCGAAAAAACCTCGCATGATTTATGCATGAGCCCTAAAGTACCGGAATGTTCATGTAATACCTACACTGAGATCCGAACGTTTTTTATTGTATTCTATTGTCGTCCTTTTCAAAGCTATTGTCGAAATACAGTTGTGGATAAAAAATTGTGAATTTGTAAAAAGTAATATTTTTACAAAAACAAATATCTACACGATTTTAAGGATGATTCCGGTTGATTGTTTTGTTTCTCTGTCCACCCGGACAGCGAAACAAACAGCATCCAATCCAACGACCTCAAACTTGACTGATATTAAAATGATATGCGAAATCAAATCCGTGTCCTTTTCACAGAACAAACAACGATGACTCGATATAATTAATGTCAATCTAATTAATTTTATCGAAAGATTACAACTTCAACTTAATAAACAATTACCTAATATGTCAGGTTTAAGAATACAGGAGGTAACACAATTTGTACCTATTTATAATAATTTATTGGTACGAATATTGCGACTGTTTTCGTATATTTTTTCAGTGGAAGTGCGGCAGGTCGACTACCCACGATCTTTATGAATGTCTTTCCACATATTAGTATTTAATACTTAAAATCGTGTTGAGATAATTTTGATATCCAGGGTCGCGTTTTATAAAGTTACTATTTACAATTTTGTTGTTTGCCTCTCTTTCTAGCCAATGGGTTCGTGCGTTAAAGGGGCATATAGCAAAATTGTAAAATGTAACTTTATAAAACGCGACCCAGATCGCTTAACTAAGTACTTCAGCTGCGAACTGTACTATAATCTTATTGTGATTGAAACAAGGTCCAAGAGGTGGCATAGCCATGAAATCTGATTTAATATTCACTTACTACTTAATAAACACATTCGTAAACGAGTCACGTGCTATAAAAATGGGTACCACGGCTTCCAAATTATAAGCATAGCTACGTGATGTAGAGATACCTACTTCTTTAGATTGATTTTTACTCATCTCTGCCAAAACACTACACGTAACAGGATTAGGTAGGTACTATCAGAGCCCAGAAATATAGACAAAAATTAAAAAATACAAGCACGAGTACTAAGACAAGTCTTCCCGCTTGTAATATATGAAAATCGTTTTCCACTTGAAAAATATTACGAGTAATGAATGATCTTTAATAAAATGCGAACCATGAAGTTAACGTTTTCGTCAAGTCCTCAATTTAGCCACAATAGAACGCAATGCTATAATTTCTCGGTTGCTAACATCTAGGTAATCGGAATTCATATCGTTCAATGATCGATCTGTCGATAAGGACTTGTTTGCGTTATTTCGTGAGTAACTCGTGTAAACTGCAGTTATGTGCAACGTTCTATAATTACACGCTAAGAAGGGGTGTGGTAGGTATAGGTCAGTACTCACAAATGACAGAGCGCCAATATTCCGACGATAGTTGTCAACGCCATGGCTTCGTGTGGCATTGCCGGACCCCGGCGGGTTACTGCGATGCGAGCTGTTGTCAACGACGCTCTTCTCCGAGGCCGAGGAGGTAACGGTAATCTTAAGTGTCAGATTATTCTACAGCATCTCACAATGATAACGTCAATATTGTGAAAAGTTAAGCCCTTGGGTGTTTATTATCATATCGGATCAGTATAATAATACGATGCGTATTATCGTGTAGGCAGGTGAGTAGATAATTTTTCATGTTTGTTGAGGTAAAATATCAATGAAGTCGGACGGATCGGGTGGAATAATTCTGTCATAAAAATGCATATTGCATATGTCGCACTGATTGCGAACACCGAAATGGAAACAAAAGTTCGTGACTTCTTATTAAAAACATTACCTTCTCACGTTCATTTGGCACAATTATAGTATCTCAGGAGGCCCACTACACATCACTCCAAAATTCCCAATCAGATAAAAAATCAATCAACTCCTCTTAGAATATACTGTTATAATGTACATAGGTATAGGTAGGTTGATGGAAGTCAACTTGTGCAACGAAGTGCTACATTAAATCTCAAAATAAGACTATAAGTACAACATTGGAACTTACTTTTATTTAAGCTATTAAATTATTAGAATAAAAACATTGATATCCCTCTATTCCGCCTTTTAATTTATCCTACATTTATCACTGAATGGTCAAAAATAATTATAGTTTGTTCTGACGTTCAGTGGAAGTTGCGTGTATGGTTAAATAGTTCAGCGGTGTAAGTAATTTCATATCAGTCTAGCGTGATTTAGACGTGGAAGTGTCATAACGTAGTTTGTTATTTGCTATAATTTAGTGCCTCAGTTCTTATCTGCGATGTGTCGAGGGTTTGCATGAGGCAGAGTTATTTCGAGTGTGCGAGCCGGATGTTGAGCGCGAGATTCATGTACCAGGATGTTGCGTGTCAGTATCTCTCGCGCTTTCCAAGCCCCGCTGGACTCTATGCCTCGTCGAGGAGACCCTGCATGACGCAGAGGTAGTCGACAGAAGTGGCGAGCGAGTGTGCGAGCAAAATGGCGCGGGTCAGCACCTCTCGCACCTTCCACACGTCGCGTGCACGTTGTACTTGGAAGACCAGACCCAGAGCGCGTTGGCCGATCTGCAGCGGTGTGAACTGCCATGGCTGCGTCAGCCACCAACTGGTAAACGAATGTGATTTTAGAACTTATTCGTGAAAGTTGCGACTGGTACACTGATTGCGATGGATAATGAAACGTTAGGTACTAAATAAGTTGTTTGTAATAAGAATATAGGTACTGATTAATTAACAGTATTTAATAACAGTCAAGTGGTGGATTGCGGGTACGTGAAATCGGGTTAGTACTAGGTGCTGACTTTTGTAAAAAGTTAGCAAGCTAACAATCGAGTTTCAGGGACGTTTCTTCACTAATGTTACAAAATTTCAAGTGCGAGTCGGACACGCGCCCGATATTGAATTCAGTAGGTATCCTACATAAATTCAGAGCATCTAAGTAAGTATCTTATCTATAGCGTCGATTGCACCAAAGCGTTTGTAGCCAATTTGTATTTTATTAGGAATGGCATCTTCCCACCATGTAACTTAACAGTATCACTATAATGTTAAAGCCCTATAATGTTGATCATTCCGTCTATTATGGTTGATGCAACTGGTCCTTAGACTGTGGTTAATGTGATTATACTATCAATATATATTTATGTACGTTGCTTATCTCATTGTTATTGCAGTTATTGCGATATTTATAAACCAGACGGAACTACCATAATTTATTAGGTAATTAATTAATGTATTTTAGTAATAATTCCCTATAATTCCAATAGCGGAATAAAGAACGATAGATCATGTTTAATATCCCCTCGTCAGTGGTCGCCCGATTTTAACATTTTATCAACCGCCCGCATCTGTGTCGAAGCCCGATTTGGACATCGCTGGTCACATGTAGTTTGAGTAATAAAGCTGACTAATGTATACCTGTCTAAAATTACCTGAGAAATAATCCTTCAAACGAAAAGTATGTGACCAGAAGCACGAAGAATGGGTAAAGGATAGGCAGCACGAACAGCAGGCACATGAAGATAGTGCCGACGATTTTGAGGAAGGTGGGGAAAGGCGCGCCGTAACGCCACATGGAGCAGACGTCGGCGGTGAACTCGCCTGCCAGCAGGCGAAGGCGGCCCAGGCGCGACGCGGAACGCAGCTGCTGGAGTTAACAAACATTTGAATTCAGTTTGTAATCTACATTTATAAAAAATAAAAATAAAAATCATTTATTTCAGACTATAAAAATCCATAGTGTTAGTTACAAAATTACTTAAATGACTATGTTAGTACTTAAGCTTAGGTGTTGGGAGGTCCAGTGCTTGACAAGGGCACTGTCCCATCTCCCTGCCACAACGGCCGGGAGACTGTGGCGGCTGTCGCGCACTCTGCGGAGCGCCGCGGCGCAGCGCTTGCGACCATCACTATTTTAAATGTAAGGAGAGCGTCGACTGAGTTACTGAGTAGACGCTGAGAGCGGGACGCCGCGCAATGTCTGCCACTCAAAGGGGCTACCAATTCAGTTTAGGATCGGCCTAGCAATTTCTGACAGTTATTCTATAGAATTGACACATCGCGATGAAGATTAGGTCCTATACTGAATCGTATTAGTAGATCGTGTTAGTTAGCCCCACAGACCTTACATTCAGAAGCTTAGATCTTATCAAATGTATACCTTCTATGTTGGAAGCCTATAGGTATCCTGGGGTAACTGTGGTCTTGGTGAGTTGATGCTACCTGACATACAATCTCCAGAGTATAAATGTTTAGGTGCTGGAGACTGTAATACACGTCATCTTTTTATACCAACCATTAATTCGATAAGCAAGCTAGCAAGCTGCAAGCTTTCTTGGCACTCAATAGTCTTAGTAATTATGTATGCCCTATTTTGGACGGTGTTTAATTAACGGTTAAGTCACTAGCGATAGAGATGACAGCAGGGTCTCGTCTCAACTATTGGGCATTATCATGCCGAGTGCTAGGACCTTAATTAGAATAATAAAAATCTCTGATCTCACTCTCTCTCATTCTAATTGAATATTAGACGTTCGATATTCGGCATTCGGCGTTGGATATTTTGCCTATAGCTTATGAATCACCTTAGTTTGTTTATCAGCGTATGTTGCATAGTTTATATAACTAGGCGTCTGTATCTAGACATTACTATAGTAACAAAATTATGCACACTAAAAACCTTTAAATGAACAATTATTTTATAAATATCTATACTTATTGAATTAATTAGTATCTCACCTCTAACTAACGATTTTGTCGATGATGAAATTTATAATAGGTACCTACAGGGGAGCTGGGACGGTGGTGAGTAACGGAGTTAAGAATGGTCCAGCTTGGTATTATCTTTGGGAAAATACTAGTTTTAGAGGATCTAGTAGATAAGCGAACGACACACATACAGTAGGTAACCGGCAAACCACTTGAACCAATGTCCTTGGCTGCGTTTGTGTAAATTATACATTTCATTTTCAATAATGTTGTCTGTATGACTCAGGAAAGTTTAAATTGAATGAATATAATGTTAACTTTTTTTTGCACGTAACTGTACGATGCGCAAACTTTCCCCCACCACGCCAACTCTGGGTTGTCTGGGTCAAGTTGTTTGCCGGTTACTATTCAAGTCGTATAGTAATAAATAAGTAGGTAGTTGTAGTATTAGCTTGTTTGACATGTCGCACGTATCTCGTCCGGCTCAGTAAAATACATTAAGATTTATAGGTTCTTTGACCGTAAGCGCAATGCATGCATAAAGGCAATATCAAAACACAATAGGTAACATATAATATAAACAAGCGATAAAGAAGTGTAAGCAGGTCATGGACATTACTTGAATCATTAATGTTTTGTTAGCCCGGAGGTAAGGTTTCATGATGTGCTTTTTGGAAGGATTCGGCTGGCTCCTTCCTCGTCTTCATATTATTTACGGTACATGGATGATTGTAGAAGAACTTTATCAGAATTATCTGAAGGCACGCTTGTGTTGTGACATGGTGAATGTCACTGTCACTTACGAGCGCTACAGATGAAACCAACCAGATTTCAAATCCGTCAATATGGTTCGGCCGAAGGTTGCTGTCGCTAGCACAGATACCTAGGTATACCTACTTATACCGTTCGTGAGTAAAAAACCCTAGAAAACCAAAATAAAGAAAAAGAATGAAAAAAATCCTAAAAACTTACATTATTTCAATATATCTACGAACTTGTTTCAGGGTAGTTCTATGCGATTATTAAGTCGCAACAATCAAGTCATTACCATTCCCAAATTATTGACGAACTGCGTATAAATAGTGGAGTCATTTTCGATTATCTTGTAGCAGACGCATGTTTGTCTGCTATTCTGGCATAATAGTCTTGTTTGCTTTTATAAAACGGTAAATAAAGTGGTGATGGTAATGAACAAAAAAAACGCGTAACAAAATCGCATAGAAACACCGTTCACGACATGTGTAAAAGACGTCGAATGCTATGGAAAGTCAGCCATACTTGTTTACATTTTTTTTGTTTGTTTTTTTGTCTTGTACTGACGAACAGTGTACAGTTAGTAACAACTTTTATGGAAGCACTCACGACGATATACAAATAAATATTATCACTGGTATTCGAACCTGGGACAACCACGAGTACCAAGTGGAACGTAGACCTGGTCATTATCGTACTTCGACTTTGCAACTAGGCTACGGACGTACAGATACGGTACGGACTCAGTACTTGTTCCGTACGGAGTACTTCAAATAGTAGTCTAATCCAGTCATTTTAATATCACTATCGTACGAATTCGAGTTGTGTCCAAGATGGATTGATGCATTCGAAATGTGGTGTTGGTGCTAGGAATACCTTGGACAACAAAATAAAAAACCTTTATAAAAAACAATGTTCAATGTAGGTAGGTAAGTACGCTACGTAATAGAATTAATACAATATATAAGTATAAGCACTAGAGTATGTAGCATAGCATTGTCCTATTATATGTTATGAATTACCAATGAATTACAATAAAATTACAATAAAAGGATTGTGTAACGACATCAAAGCATCCATAAAATGCTCAAGGATGGCTAATTGGGCTAACCCGAGAGTAATAGCATCAACAATGGTACCTATCTATAGTCACATATATTATTAAAAAAAATCAAAATATACAGGATAAATCTAATACGGACAAAGCTCTTGACGGGATTATAATAAGTTTAGATACCTAAGTTTACATTTAGATACATTAAACATACGTTTTACTTGAAATTACATTAATGAAAATATCCATACAAAATAATTTAGCCCGCAATGTAAGTAAATACAAGAGTTACAAGACATTCGGATTAAATGCTCGTTGAGTGCTAATTTCAAAAGCGGAGGACATATACATATATAAAATTGCTATGTTTGCCCTACATTGCTGCTCCAAAAACTTAAAAAAAAGAAAATTAATTAAAAAAACCTCTTTAAAAATAGACTTCAAGCAACTTTCACACACTCCACTTGTAATACCTATATTTATGTATAGACAATTCGCCACTTATATTTTAAAGACAAACGGGTCTTAATCGCGTAAAACTTACGTTTAATTATATCCTGACGTTTCGGGTATCACGTTACACCCGTGGTCGCATGCAGGAAGACCCTTTTGTTTTAAAATATGAGTGATAATCGTGAAAGTTTAAATCAATATAATCGCCACTTGTCGTAAAGCACTTGCTTCAACATTATTGTTCCATTCCAGTTCCTCTTTTGTTTTACTAAACGGTGGCAAACAAGCAACCCGAACCTACCGTACCCTATAAACGCCTGCAACTTTTAGAGGTGTCATATACGCGTTGCCGACCCAATATTTTTAGGATACAATATATTTTTAAAAATACGTAAGTGATTATAGCGGGTTGCATTGATTAACTTGCACGTAGGTATTATATCGCGGAATAGCAAAGTAATATTGTTCATCTTTTAATATGGACTGCAAAGTAACGTCTGATTCAATTATTATTATTACTATAGCTACAATAGGCAAGCTGCTTGAAGTCAGTATTTTTATTTAAAATTATTTATTATAATATAAGCTTTTACAGATGGTCATTTCATCTAGTAGGTAGATACGATACTTATTAAGATGAGTTTAACGAACCTAAACTTATAGGGTTACGTTGTATGATTCCCAAGTTTCTGTGGCCAACTTTCGCCTCTACTTAACATCAGACCTACTTAGGGCTGCCAACCAAAGATCACAGATATGCGGGATATTCGCGAATTAATTGCGGGACTTGTCTGTAAAATGCGGGACGGGAATGACATTAACATTAACATTAAAAAAATAATGCTTTTTTTCAGATCGGTTCAATTTAGATGCACAGTTATACACGTTCAGTACACGGTGCTCGCAGGTTATAGTTGCCGTCGTCGCGGTACATTTAAATTAACATGTCGCAATCTGAAATGCTTTCATTAACGTATTCATATTATTATTTCAGTATTTTCAGTTTAGTATCCCCTGAAAAGCGGGACAACTGGCGTCCCGCGTGAACCCTTTGCGGGACCCATACTTTAGGGCCCCAGAAACGGGACGTCCCGCATATAGCGGGACAGTTGGCAGCCCTAGACCTACTCCATGATATAAATATATTGCATTCTCATCTGACTTACCTACACAAATTTTCAACTCAATCGGTAACCGAAAACTTGATCAAATTTATATTTAACTCGGAAGATTTTCCGACAGCCAAACATCGCGACAGCTGAAAGTACATAAAAGCATGATAATATTTATAATGACCGGACTAGATTATAGGACACTACTAATGTGCACGTGCACTCGGTGCATTGCACTGCCAGTGCCCATGTTGCAACTTATTTTTTGGAATACGATTTTATTTTCAGTTATCTATGTACTTATAGCTGATAGTGATAAGTCAGTTTACCTAATTGATTTACACCCTGAAAGACTATAAGCGCATTATCAAGGCTTGGTGGAATTATACTTAAGCAGTGCCTATGTCATTCTTATCTAATACCTTGTTTTAGAGAAGGACAGCAGGACAGTGCAAGGAAGTGCGCGAAGCATATGTTTGATTGATATAAGGCATTCCTACACGGCAAAAGGATTTATTGTAAGCTCGACACTCGATAGGAGAGTACATAACGAAAATATTTGAAAAGTTGTTGTTAAACAAGTTTGTGAATATGGTGTGGGTGTATTTAGTGGGGTTGGCGATAGCCTTATATTATGTTAACAAGTGGATACGAAGCAATGAAAAGTTTGAGAAAATTCCTGGACCAGCGGGTATTTACATAGTTGAAAATGCTTTGGACTTTTTAATGGATCCTGGTTTGTACTTTATTTATTTATAATAATTAAACTTCACCTACTTATTCTATTGTACAAAATATGTACTTATAGTACAAAAACCGACCTTAATGCCAGGAAGCATTCTACCTGTTATCCTTAACTTAAAGTTTTAAAACCTTGCAGTTTACGTAATAAAGTTGGGGTTTTGTTTCAGTCACCCTGTTTTATTACTTTAGAAAACTCGGCAGCAAGTACAAACAATTTTTCAAAATTAAACTGGCTTCCAGGAGATTTATTGTAATATGCAATCCTGAGGATACCGAGGTGCGTTTATTTACAAAAATTGAGATTATATTATAAATGCTCTAAGTATTTTAAAGTTAAATATTTATAATAACTATTCGAATCTTTTCTTTTTTTTCTAGGCGATTATATCTGGAACGAAATATAACAAAAAAGGTTTCTTATATGGATTTATAGAGCCCTGGCTGAAGGAAGGATTACTGTTAAGCGATGGTAAACTTATTATACCTTTATTAGATATCTTCTAAATACCAATTATTTGTAAGCGCAACTAGTAGTAATTAATACAAGTACACACATCATCTACTAAAGATATATGACCTTTTTAAATTTTAGGGACACTCAATTAGCGTCAGATTAAAAAAAAAACTTAGTTGCAGTCAGGTTTGTAACGATAATTACGCACTAAATATTAGTGTTATTATAACTGTTAGAGTCAATTTTATTAACTATAACTACTATAAGCAATAGTAGAAATATAAAAGCACCGATCAAGTTTAAATTCCTAAAGATATCATACTTAATTGTCGTTACAAACCTGACTGAAATTAAGGTTTTTTCATTCTCATGCTATTC
>JALPQI010007714.1:0-48929 GCA_025490895.1 Thaumatotibia leucotreta | reverse complement strand
GTTTTCTTCACAGCATTTTATGTGTGTATGTTCAGAAATAATCCACTACAACCTTTTTACGAGATAATACCGCTAGATGCATTTTAAAACCACGAAATATTATTGTATCTAAAGTTGCATTCTCAGACCAAACGAGCATTCGCTATTCTATCCCCCACTCTACAAAATCAACGAATCACGTTTTGTGTAGCGATTGAATTTCGTAGAGTAGGGGGTTAGAATAGCGAATGCTGGTTTGGTCTGCATGCACCTTAATGTTCCCTTCCACTGAAGTACCAAAACTATTTATTAGTAAAAACCGTTCTAATTTGATTTTCAAATAGTCTGAAAATAATAATAAATGCATCTCGTAGTATTATAAGATGATAATAAGTGGTGGCAGCACCGTACTAACAGCAACACTCTTAACTGGAAATAAATGTACATCAACTTTTTACAAGGTTCACATATTATCAAGAAATCAGTTACAAAATGTAGAAACCTGTGTTCATCGAATTTTCTCGCAAATGTTCGAAATTATATAGCTGTCACAGTTGAGGGGTGTCCTTTCAAAAGGGTTTAAATCCACCCCGTCAATAAGAGTTTTTTTTTTGTTTTCACAAGATAAATAATCTCTGTTGACAGTGGAAAAATAATTTCGGACATTGTGAGAAATGAATGGGAAAGGATTATTCGAGACATCAGCAATATGTGGGCCATTCTACTTTTTCGCGATTATTAATTTATTTACAGTAAAAAAGTATGATAAACATTGAATTAGTGTTTCAAAATTATGTTTATCAATACTACTTAACCCATTTTTTATCTACTAAACAAAATGCATACATTAATGGTAAAAAGATAGTAACGTAGTGGTACCTAAATGCCTTATTTTCATACAAATCGGGACACACTCCTGGACCATTGAGTTACCGTGATTAAGAATGTTTACAGTCATTATTTGTTAAAAAAGCTATTGGAATTGTTCAGCTATAGCTTCATGGAGCCTCTTTCAAAATAAAATAAAAAGAAAGTAATAATATTTTCTTCGGTTACCGCGAGGATTACACATGAAATAAAACTATGGAAACCGATAAACTCGCGTATATTAACTAATTTTAACTTCATTCCGACATTTCGTGGTCTGGATGTGAGTCATCCGCAAACCACGAACCCTGTAAAGTGTTCGAAATGTCGGAATGAAGTTAAAATTAGTTAATATATGAAATTTTACCTTCCAATAAAATTAGTATTATGTTTCCATCGACGTCCGAGATCTCCATTATGAGAGCGTTACGTTCCCGACTGACCGATAGATGCCGCTAGCGTCTGTGAAGCCGCTCCACGTGCTGTAGCGCGCCGCTGTGACGTAGTTTCCGCCCAACCGGCTTCCTGTAATCATTAGCACTCACCCGGCGACTCGCCGCCATTTCATTGTTGAGGAGAATACACGGTTTTGATAAAAATAATAAATGCCGCCAGGAAGGCATTACCCAGATCTCGGACGTCGATGGAAACATAATACTAATTTTATTGGAAGGTAAAATTTCATATTATGTGTTCCGTTCGACGTCCGAGATCTCCATTATGAGATCTGTCTATTATCTCCTGGTGGCGAGTCAGCGGGTGCACAAAGGTACACCGATATACCGATGCTATGAATAAAAAATAGTATAGTATATTAGCAATACGTTTAATCGAGGCAATTTTTATAATTAATGCTTGATTTAGCAAATGTAATACAGAGTATCTAAATCATCTAAACGTTAAATAGATTTGACAGGGATTTTACGGCTGGGTCGGTATTCGAACTGCGAATATCTCTGTGGTAAAAACGTCTAAAGGTAGATTCATGTTGCCAGTTAGCTTTTGCCAAAATATCATTAATTGGATATTTTTCTAACCAATTTAGTGACGATACCGCAGATCGAAAGCTACCCGGTGTAGCCTCAATCCCAGAGTCCGCCAGGAGGCGTTTAAGCCAGCCTCCAATCATCGTGGGTGAAGCTGGCTTAGAAGGGACTCTAGTTGATACAAATAAGTTAGTACAGTGGCCTCGAACATTTTCCGTAATTAATACGAGTTGACGTATCCAGAATACTGGATTGATATTATGTTCAGGAGCTTCTAATAGTGTCCAGTTTGATTGTTGATAAAATGCGTTATCAGATTTAGAACCAAATTTTGGAACCAAAATAATTGAGTGAGAGTTATCAGTGTAATTGCTTGGGCTACAGTGAAGCAGTGTAAGGTCGTGGACCCTTCGGCCCGATGCTAAAAGTAAGAGTGCGGCAGTTCTCCTAGATACGTCGTACAAGCTGTTCGGGTTAGGACTCGTATTTTTTAAGTAATAAATCAAATGTCTCGCATCCCATACTGGCGGTTTGGGAGGCGATGGTTTCGCCAAGGAAATCGCTTTTAAAATGTTCTTAATTAGGATATTTGAGGAAAGTTTAGTGTCTGATAGGGGTTCACACACAGCACTTATCACAGATTTATGAACAAGTATCGTTCGGTATGCTAGCTTATCCGATAAGTATAAATGTGCAAGATATCTTGCTACCTGATCTGGAGGAGGTCGGTGACAATCGATCTTATTTTTGGTGCACCACGATGACCATTTGTTCCATATGGGCGTGTATGTTTTAACTGTGGAGGCACGCCAATGAGATGCTAGCAGACTTCTCTCCTGGTCCGACCAGCCCGGTGTTACAGCGTGCCACCCAAAAGGAGCCAGGCCTCCATATTTAGATCGTTGATTTGTGGAGGAGGGCGATTCGTCGTTATATCTACCAGGGCTCTTTGCAGGTTGTAGACTTTCATCGGCCGCGTCAAGGCTCTCTTTTTCAGGTCTGGCCTCCAGAAAGGTCTGGTCCACTTCGGTGTTATCACGATGAACAGGCCCGACGCGGTGTTGAGATGATGCAGAACACGAGGCAGGAGGCTCGGAGGTGGAAATACCCATGCTAGGTCGTAGTGCCAGTAGTTGCTGAACGCGTCGTAATAGTAAGCGTTCGAGTCGAGTGAGTCGATTGAGACGTACCTTGGTACCACGTGAGCGGTCTTGGAGGCGAACAGGTCGATGGACGGAGTATAGTTGAATCATTCTAGATTGGAATGTATGAAAAATTCGGCATAATTAATATAGAACTTTTAATGATGGGGATGTGTAGGCTCTAGATTGAAGTTTATTTTCATGAACCCTCCCCTCTCTCCCCCTCCCGCTTCACCCCTCCGCACCCCCGGAAATGTCTTAAAACGCGGTTTTTGTCAATTTTTTTGAAAACTATTCCAGTTACAGAAAAAGTGTAAAGGTATGAGATAATCCTTAATTAATGTACTATTGATTTTATATACAAATTAAGATGGTATTATTGTAGTATTTTCACAATTTACCGTAAAAAAATAGATTTTTTAAATATTTAATGCTTTTTTTCTTTGAGTTCAGTATTTTCAGGCCATGCTGCTTTTATCGTCAACATAGGGAAAACCAGCTTAAAGAATATAATATTCTCTTTAAAATAAGGTATCATTTGTTTTAAAATTCCTTAATTTAACGTTGTTATGTCATATTGAAAATTCACTGTCATCAGATATATGCAACGCAACAATCGCAAACATCGGTACCTATTCAAAGTGCGACAGAGATCCAAATAAACGATTTTTGGAATGAACAGCGGTGTTTAGGTTATCTGAGAGCCTACCACACATTATCATCATCGTCTTCTCCATCTCTCTCGAATATGCAAGTGCGATAGAGACATAATAAAATAAACACTGTTTTGTAAAGTTGGTACCAATGTGTTTTTTTTTTAAGTGCGTCCAGACTGGATCATGAAATTGATATTATGATCAGGTAATCGTATCGTCAATATTCTACCACCTGTATACTCCATACTATCCGAGACGGTATACAACTATTTAATAAAACACCTGATCTTCACTGTATTCCAGGCATATACAACAATGCCAATTCAACTCATAAAGATATCGAAAACGCTGGCGAGCGCTTTATCCTTGCGCTATATAAAGCCAGACCGGAAGAAACGCATTTAAACCATCATAGATTTGCTTGTTTTAACAAATTTGGGCCTGGCCCCATGACCACGGTGCGGCGTCGTAAACGTAAAACGGCTCGGCGTCGTGGCATTGCACGTTATCGCACCGTGGGAAATTACGGCGCGGCGTCGTGGCATTCCACGTTGTTGCACCGTGCGAAATTACGACGCGGCGCCGGGCAAATCCACGTTGTCGCGACGGGCAGTTTAACGTTGCGGTGCCGTGTGGAGTAGATGCATTACGTGTTGCTTTTTTAAATGAAGTGATATTTTCCATAAGAGTTCTTCAAAACTTGACACACACATTCTAAAATAATCATAAAACTTGTGATCACTTGTTTTCAGTGCCTTGTACTTCCTTATGAAATGACTTCCATCATGATTCATAATAGAAAGATATGGATTTATCCAATATCATCTTTTCCTTTGATTTTTCTTCATGTTTCTTCTTATAAGTAACAAGAGCAGAATACGTGTTATGGGATCCATGTCGAATTGCAGACTGATCGCAAAAATGTTTGGAGAAGTATGAGAAGGTACGGCGTCGTGGTACAACGTGACACCGCACCTTGCATCTACTCCACACGGCACCGCAACGTTAAACTGCCCGTCGCGACAACGTGGATTTGCCCGGCGCCGCGTCGTAATTTCGGACGGTGCGGTAACGTGCAATGCCACGACGCCGCGCCGTAATTTCCCACGGTGCGATAGCGTGCAATGCCACGACGCCGCGCCGTTTTACGTTTACGACGCCGCACCGTGGTCATGTGGCCGGGCCCTTAGTGGGACAGGCTAAAAATGCAGTTCTTTTATCAAAATTGCCACCAACATCAGCTGCTGCTTCCCATCATTCTCGGCGCACATATCACCAGGTGCAAAGTTGGAAGAACAACGTTTTACCCCCCGAAGAATGGGGCTGGAAAAAAAAATCTTACTGCTTATGTCCTATTTTAAATAGTGAGTCGCCAGCACCAGCCTTTATTTTAAAATTAATAACGTGCAACTGTAAAAAAGGCTGTGGAAAGCGATGTACCTGCGTAAAAGCCGGCTTGAGATGCACTACGATGTGTACAAATTGTAGAGGACAGAGTTGTGTGAATAAAGTCGATCTGGAGTCGGACGACCTAATGTATTAGACAGTAGATGTTTAAAAGAAGATAAACCAAATTAGTTTTAATTATTTTTTTGTTTTATTTAACAACATTTTTCAGAAATAGCAGCTTATAATAAACGATTAGTAAAAAACATCACATAGAAGAAAGAGTGAAATCTCTTTTGATAATGGATACCTATGTTCCCCGAAACATGTCGCGCGGAGTGACTAAAAATACGAAAGGGTTATCCGTAATTTGATTAATATAAATACGCATTATGTACTTTCATTACATTAATTTAAGTAAAGCATACGTACTTGCGCAATAAATTGCTACGTACGAGAATTAGTACCTAGTACGTATTATATAATTATAATCTAAAAAAAAATCAAAGCATCATAGCTATGTCAAATTTAATAGTTTTGAAACAAATTATACCTTGTTTGAAAGACAAAACTCTATTCTTTCCCTTGCAATAAATATTAACGACGTATTTTTGCAATAATATAAATATCTTTATAAAAAAGTCCGACATACTATAAATAATAATAAATAATCAGTTTTGATAATGAATTGCACAAAAAATATAAGAGATATCGTTTTATTGTGTATCAATAATCGATAGAGAATTTATTGAGGATTATTTCATTCCTTCACCTTTTTTCTGTATCTCAAATAGTTTTCTTAGTATTAGTCAAAAACTGCATTTCAAGACCTTTCCGAGAGCGCGAGGGGGTGAAGCGGGGTGGGGAGGGAGGGGGAGGGTTGTTGGAAATAAACTTCCATCTATAACCTACACATCCCAATCAATAAAAGTTCTATATTAATTATGCCGTTCAAAAAGCTAATTTTCTTCAACTAGTACCCCAGCGGGCGAATATCCTCTCCGTGGCTTCCGGGCGCAGGTGCCACTCGGGGGCGCAGTGTCCTCTTGACAGTCCGTCGGCCTCGGTATTGTACCGGCCTGGCAGATAGTAAGGGACCAGTGTGATTCGTAGGCGATCCGTTAATGTTAACAATTTTCGTGTCAGTCGTTGCAACGGGGGAGACTTGGTGCCACCTTCGTTCTTTATATATGCTACGACGGTCCGGTTGTCCGTTTGCAGAACAACTCTGGAGTTCTTTAGGCTTCTGCTTTCTTTCGACAACGCTGCATATACTGTGTAAAGTTCCTTGAGGTTGCTGTGCCAATTCTCCTGCTGGTGGCTCCAGGTTCCTTGCAGCGACTTTCCGTTGACGACTGCTCCCCATTGGAAATCTGATGCGTCCGTCACTATAAAGTTCGTTCTTCCTACCTCTGTGTGAATGCGAGTTTTCTGTGTTACATTCCCGATCCACCATTGGAGATCCTTTCGAACTTCCGGTGACAGACGAGGAGGGAAGTGGGCCGGGGCTCTCTGCAACTGTCCTAGGTGTTGTTGGAGGCTGCGACAGTGCAATCTCCCTCTGTGTACTACGAAGTTTGCGAAGTTGAGACGGCCCAGGAGGCGTTGAGTTTCTTTTACAGTGACGGATTCGGACGCGAGATAGTCTCGCATGTCTTGACGTAATGCGTTTACCTTTTTTGTTGGCAGGGAGCGAATGTTGTGTCTCGTATCCCATGTGATACCTAGGAACTCTATGGTTTGTGTGGGAATCATAACTGACTTCTGATAGTTTATTTTCCAACCCAGGTTGACGAGGGTTGTCCTGGCAATCTGTACCTGTTTTAGTAGCGATGCTTTTGTCTGGTTGGCTATCAGAAAATCGTCTAGGTAGACAATCACGCGTAGGCCGTAGGATCTCAGCACCTGTGCTATCCAATTCGATAGGGTTGCAAATAATTTTGGAGCTATAGCTATTCCGAACGGTAGACACGTCATCTGCATTAAACGGCCTTGATAGCTTATCCGAAGAAATCGTCTGTGTCGAGCAAGTATCGGGACATGGTAATATGCTTGGCTTAAATCGAATTTGGCAAGCCAGTCTCCAGTTTGTAAGAAATTGTGCATCTGGCAGTGGTTGAACAGTTTGAAATGAGTGGGTTTCATATACTGATTGAGAGACTTCAGATTGAAAATTGTTCTGACCTTTCCATTGCTCTTCTGTTGCAGAAATAGCGGTGAAATGTAGCTGGGAGTAAGAGGTGCAGGTTCTAGGACTCCTTCTTGGATCATATTGTTTACCTCTTTTGTCATTTGATGTGATTCTGAAGTCCGAAATTTGTGAAGAAAATCGATTGTAGGTAAAATCAGCGGAGGTTTTTGAACAAAGGGAATCCTTACCGATGAAATGAGGTTTAAGATGGAATTCGGAGCTTTTAATTGCTCCCAATTTCTTCGATAAAATCGAAGACATCCTGCTGAAAACTTTCTGGAGTCATTTTCTGTGACGGTTATCGCGGCGCCTCGAGTTGTCTCGTCGTGACTTTTTTCCTTTAACCGTAGAATGTCGGGGTCGCTTAGTAGCAGTGGGTTTTTTATCCGAATTTTGTTTATTGATTCTTCGAAATGGTTTGTCTTTGTATGACGGGACTTGAGCTGGAGAGCGTCGGCGAGCATCGAGATTATGCGGGGTTTGCTTTCCAACCTTGTCAATGCCACCAATTTTCTGCAGGTACACAGACAGTTTTTCTGGGTTGAAAATGTATTCCGATGTCGGAGGAATCTTGTCTATGTCTTCTTTAACGTACTTATCTTTTATCGATCGGAGCAGATCAAACCTCCTGTCCGCTATAGCCTCAGCTCGCTTCCCGGAGACTATTTGTAGGATATCTTGAGAAATTACCTTATAATTCGAGTCATTGTCAAATAGGTCCTTGAGTTTGGTGTAGAGAGCGCCAGGCTCTCCAGCTTCTGGTGTCTCGGACCATTCCATTAACTTTTGCAGGGCCTCGTTGACGGCTTCATTTTGGGCGATTATAGCATTGGACAGAGCTGCGAAGCTTCGCTCCGACTGGGTAGCCCGCGAGCCCCGGGACGTCGAGGGGCCTTCGAGGCGGCGCAGCTCTTCGTTTATCAGTAGTTCCGTGAAACCCGGAGAAGCGATGTATTTTTTTTGGGTATCAATGTAACGTACCGCCTTCCATTCGGGACAGTCCAGTCGCGATAGGGCGCAGCTCTTCGCGACACGGTCCGCCTTCGCCGTCGCTATGGTGGGATCTTTGATCGAGACCGAGAGGTCAGCAATCTGTCCAAATCGCGGTGGCGCCACCGGTTGTGTGCCCGTCGGGGTCGCCCGAGCCGGGAGAGCGAGCGCCGGCACTGCGGCGGGGAGTCGCGCGGCGGGCGGCGCCAGCATGGCGGCCGGCATCGGCATGGTCGCCTGCGTGGTTATGGCGGGCGACACGTGGAAAGTCGACGGCGCCATGACGACGGGCAGCGGCCCGAGGGTCGGCGGCGCCGGAGTAGCGGCCGGCGGCGCCATCGTGGCGGCCGGCGGGATCGTGGCCGGCGGCGCCGTCGCGATAGCCCGCGAGGTCGGAGTCGGCAGCGGCGTCTCCTTTGCGGCGGGTCGGGCTCCGTGAGAGGATAGAATATTATTAAGTTGACTCACTAGTTGGTTCGAAAGGAATTCGAACCTATTTTCCAGTCCCGAAGCCGTAGAAAATTGCGAGGCGCCGCTCGGAGCTCTCGTGTGCCGGCGCCGGTGGCGCGGCGGCGTGGCGGAGCGCCGGTGGCGCGGCGGCGTGGCGGAGCGGCGGCGCCGGCTGCGGCTGCGCGCACGGCGCGGCTCGTCGGCGCCGGAGCTAGACGCCTGTCGCCGCCGATGCGATGTTCGCGAATCACGTTCTCTCTCGACGGATGCGGAGCGGCTACCGTTATAACTCATCACGAAAGGATTAAAAACGCGTCTTAATCTGGTGATTTCCTACTTGAATCTCGGAAATTAGCGTTATACTGACTAACGTGACACTTATAACGGTCGTGGTCGAAGAAAAAATTTTCCGTAATAAAAAGTGGGTAGATCGAAGTCTGTTCTAGAATGTTCCGCTAGCGGCATCTATCGGTCAGTCGGGAACGTAACGCTCTCATAATGGAGATCTCGGACGTCGAACGGAACACATAATACGCGAGTTTATCCGTTTTCATAGTTTTATTTCAAGAAAGTAATATCCAAGTTTTCTATAATATGCATAAAATAGACCTAAATAATTGTACACGTAAAAGTAGAATGACCCATTTTAAAATATGACCCATTCAACTGACAACTGAGTTCTAAATTCCAATCTCTAAGCAATACGGATAGAAAAAAAATCAGTTAAGCGTGTTGACACTAACAAAGGGGGTTGTCAACAGATGCTCAACCTGCGTATCTCTAGTTGCAACTGTCAAGAGCACTATGCACATGTAAGTGTGGGCTTGTTTGTTTGTCTTTAGCCACTGGTCCCACCAAAAGCGAAACCACCGCTAAGCTGGTATATCCACCAGACTGTAACTTCAGTCACCAATTCTTTTGTATGTTCTTATATTAATTAAGTGAATTTAAGCACCCTCATATCTACCAACAGGGCTAGGCTGGACATACGAAAACTCATCATCATCATCATCAGCCTATGTTTGTCCACTGCTGGACGTAGGCCTCTCCTATTAACTATGCGTATAGACGCATTAGGAGGTAAATGCCCATAATAAGTACGAAAACTCAACTTTGATTGAATTTAAAAACACATGAAAGAATTGGTGTTGTTACAGTTTTGTAGTTTTACCCATACGGTATTTCTCATTTACATTGGTGAGTTGTCAAAGCCATGTACAGGAAGTTATCGTTACCTAAACTTAATTTTCTATATTTTTATGTACATGCAGAAAAGCTCGTCGCAGGGGCTATTTCACAAATACATAAGTATCAAAATGCTGGATTTTCTGGAAACCGTAACTTTCGAACATGGTCGTGACACACCGTCAAACTAAATAAGAAATACCTGTAGGCTTAGCACAGGATTAGTGCGACAATTATGTCGCCGCGAGATAGACTATCCATCACTCTTTTATTCATATAGTTGGTAAGAGATGGAAAATCTTTCTCGCGGTGACATACTGACATACCAATCATGTGCTAAGCGTACTGCTCATGATTCTGAGTGGAAATCATGTTACAAATTCCATATCCAAAAAAGTTGGGGGATAACTTTAAAAAAATGGCCCAATCGTACTTTTTGATCGTTTTGTAGTCGAGCTATAAATCGCTAACTAGCTTTTAGTGGGACCAGTGCCTTCGACTCTAGCACTTGATTTACTCGTAACAATAACAGAAATCTTATTGGCACGCACTAGTTGTGTACGAACCAAATATGTATAAAATGTATGCTTATATTGTGATTTAAGAGAATTAGTGATGTTGCTGAGATTTATAACAGAAAGAGAAGTTTGTGCCACTAAGGTTTAGTAGATATCGTAGGTTATCTATGTAGTTGTAATTTCGTAGTTGTAAAAAGTAATTATGAAAATACCTTAACCTAAACTTGTAGAATAACTTTTCAGTTTTGGCAATCTTATTCTTCTTTCCTATTATCTTATTTCTCCTATTTACTACTAACCTAGATTTGCATATATTTCTCGTATTTATTAAAATTATATTGGATTGGACGAATCGGATTTTTTATTGAGTTAGTATTTGTGTACATACTTTATTAGCATTTTCGGTCAAAACAGTTATAGTTAATATTTTCTTCGGTTACCGCGAGGATTACTGATGAAATAAAACTATGAATCGAATGAATTCATAGTTTTATTTTATCATTTATAGTTAGTCTAGAAATAGACATCTGTTGAATATTTAACGCATAAAACAAAATAGAAATGAGAATTCTTCCAAATGCTGCAGATTACGGGTCTGTTTCGCCATCATAGAATCTATCAGATAAATGCTAGCTGTCCTTTTCATTATATGCCTGTGATAAAGGATAGTGATAATCGAAGGGTCCACGGAAAGAACATGTCTAGTCAATTCAAATTACGAGTACAAAAGAAAAAACCACCTTACTTTTAACAGAATAAGGTGTGAATATGCCCTGATTGTTTAAGCTCTGGACATGTTTTTTCCGTGGACCCTTCAATTTAATTTATTTAGCGCCCTCTATAGCAATGTCAACGCAACGGAGAGTTGTCGAGTTTGCGGACGATTGTGGTAGACACACGTCTTTGAGTGGCTTAAGGTTGTAGTACCTTCGAAACACTACGTACAGATGTCGCTAGTGATTAGCTTCACAGTACCATTGACTAAATTCGCTGTGATCGACGGAAGGTAGTCTGGTGTAATTGGAAGCACGTTGGACCGGCAATCCAGAGGAAGCAGGTTCGAATCCCGTGACAACCAGAGTCTTTCGCAGTTGATTTTTTCAATGGTAAGCACATCTGTTACGACATTGTGGGATTACCTTTCAATTTATCTGACTGACCGGAAGATTGTGAAACAGGCTGTTGGTTTATGTTCCCCATTATTACGTTTCTATATTGTTTTATTGAACAATCTGATGGCTTATGATGGTCCCGTTTTGTCCATTTATTGTGATACGCGTCACTTTCGCATTTACATACTTGTAAGAACGTCTCGGCAATGACGACAAACGATTAGACCGTCATAAGTTTATACTGTTTCATGTATCCAATGGTGCTTTCCACCAAAAAGTCTACTTTGTCGGGAACGTGACGGCTATGACAGCTACCTTAGAAATATATGGAAAGTGTGAGAATTCTCTATAATAGTAAGGGTCACGGTCCATACAAAGTTGAGAAAAATTGTGCGCTGCGAGTTACAGTTTTGTAATTTTAACCAGAGCTAGAGGGTCTCAAAATAGTTGTTTTTAGATGTGGAGGGAAAACCAATTCTTCCCCTGAGCGCGGGGGGAGGGGGGTGAATGTGCATGCGGAAGGGTTGCGTTTAATATTTTTTTACTAATTAATAAGGCCTACTATGCATTTTTTGGTATCATTTTCGTGTAAAACGGACCTCGAAAATCCATTTTTTATCATAAACATGAGCAATTTCATATAAAAATGTAGATTTTTTGGAGTAAAAGTAAAAAAGTTACCGTTTTTATTTTAATTTAAGCGTCATATAAGTATTAAAAAACAAACTTATCCAATTTAGAAAAATTGTGTAAGATAGCATATTTATTGCAGTTTTTAAAAATATACACATTTTGTAGTCTTTCATACAAAAATTTACTGAAAAAAAAATTTTCCTGACGCGTACCTCCAACAAAAACCTCCGCGTAATCTCAAAAAAGAGACTTTTGTGCCGGCAACTGCTCATAGATTATACATATTTTTGTACTTGCATATTATTGTTTATATTACAGTTGTAAATATTTATTGATATAAAAGTAAATTTAATATTTTCTGATCTTCTTTTTTTAAATAACCTAAGATTATTAAGAATTTTATTTGATCAGATTCTATTTTTAGATTTTATCGATTATTGTATACCGCGTGTATATTATATATCTGGTCTATCTGATCACATGTATGATATATAGTATCTGATCATATGAATCGGATTGGGTAATCATTTTTACAAGTGTCATTAGGTAATGATCTCATTACCAAAGACGATAAAGGTAATTTTCACTAACTGGGACTAAACAACTAACCCAGTTCACCCACGTTAAAAGTTTATATCATATGGAATTTGACAATCGATTGTTAAACATTTACTTCATAAATCATCATTATTACCATATCAGCCGAAAGACGTCCACTGCTGAACATAGGCCTCCCCCAAAGATTGCCACAATGACCGGTCCTGCGCCACTCGCATCCAGCGGACTGAGACCTTCACTGTCCACCTTGTGGGGGGCCTACCCACGCTGCGCCTTCCACCTGCGAGGCCGCCGCATTGGCCATCGGTTCTACGTGCAATGTGCCCCGCCCACTGCCACTTTAGTTTAGTGATTCGGAGAGCTATGGAGCTACACTTTGGTTCTGCTGCGGATCGTCTCATTTCTAATACGACCTCACAGAGAGACTCCCACCAGCCCTCTCCATTGCCCTGTGGGTGACTTTAAGCTTTCTTATGAGGCCCATTCTAAGCGACAACGTTTCAGTACCGTATGTCATCACTCTTTTAAATCTTTGATCAGTGTGTGTTGCCACACTGATCAAATACTTTTGTCTTCAAGAACTGCGGAATATTGGACGAAAAGATGTGTCGTAGCTTCCCAAACGCTGCCCAACCTAGTCGGATTCGATGATTGACCTCTTACTCAAAGTTGGACCTACCTAACTGGGTAGCTTGTCCTAGGTATATTATAGTCGTCTACACCTTCGAGTTTAGTCTCCGATTGTAACGGGAGTTTTCGTCTTATCCATGTTCATCCTAAGACGAACTCGCTCGAAGGCACTACTGAGGTCAGCGAGCATCGTACTGAAATCTTCCAAGGTCTCAGCCAAGACCACCGTATCATCAGCGAATCGAAGGTGAGTGAGGTACTCGCTGTTTATGTTGACACTCACCTTTTCCAGTCCAGTCTTAGTTAGTTAGTTTTACTGGGCTTTTTCCGCAACTCGACAACCATTGTGCCCTTTTTGCGTGATAGCGAGGTAGCCCTATTCCAACCATCCAAGCTCCTCCACGAAACTCAGTGTATGTTTCAGGTTGCTAAATGCCTCCTTTAGTGTCTGTGGAGTCCCCAAGTGCCTACTCCTGTATACCTCTACCTGTTTACAATCTAGAAGAATATGTTTTGCTGTTTCCTCCTCTTCCATGCAGGCCCTGCACATAGGACTATCTGTTTTGCCCATATTGTGCAGGTGTTTGTTTAAAGTGTTGTGTCCGGTGATCAATCCTACTATTTTCCTCAGTTTGTGCCTGGGTGTTCGTAGTAGGGTTTTCGTGATTTTACAGTTTAACTCAGGTAGTACTTCTTTGGTTTGTCTGCAGGAGACCAGGTCGTTCCAACATTTATTGTGGAGATGTCGATGATATAGACCCAGTTGGTTTCGTATGTATGATAATGGTAGTGGTATGATGGGTTCCGGTCCGTACGTCGGTGTCTCTGACCCTTTTCTCGCCAGTTCATCCGCCGCATCATTTCCTCTTGAGCCACTGTGTCCTTTTATCCATTGTATAGTCACTTTGTTCCCTTCCTTGCTTTCCTCCATGAGGCAGCTGTGACATTCTAATATAAGTTCTGAGGTGAATTTGTTACTTTGTAGCGCTTGCAGCACTGATTTACTGTCTGACAGTATTAGTATATTTTCATTTTTGGTTTTTCGTCTCCTCAGTGCCTTGCAGGCTTCTATTATTCCCACATATTCCGTCTGGAAAACTGTGCTATGTTCTCCTAAAGGTTTCGAAATGTGCATGTTAAGGTCTTCTGAGAAGACTCCACATCCGGTACCTTCATTTGTTTTTGAGCCATCTGTAAATATTCTAAGGTGTGTTTGATTTAGTCCTTCCTTCTGATCTTCTGTTAGCGATATGGCATAATCTTTCCAGAAGATCATCGTCTTTGGTATTTTGTCAATAGGTGCTTCTAGTATTGGCATGCTAGAGATCATCTTGTCATAGATCTTTTTGTGTGCCGAGCTGAGGTTTGACCACAAATTTTGGTTTTTAAGCCGAAGCGCTGTGGCGGCCGCTTCTTTCTGTATGTGCATGTGCAGTGGTAGCAATCCTAGCATTATTTCCAGTGCTGCAGTCGGAGTGGTTCTCATGCAGCCTGTGGTTGCCACACATGCTAGTCTTTGTATCTTACTTAGTTTATTTATTGTAGTGGTTTGCTGTGTGCGAGGCCACCACACAACCGAGCCATAGCTGATCATCGGCATTATGACCATTTTGTACAGCCACAGTATTATGTGGGGTGCTAGGCCCCATCTCTTGCCCACCATCCTTCGGCATTGCCAAAAGGTTACTGTAGCTCTGTTCAGTTTATTGTCCAAGTGTTTGCCCCAGTTGAGTTTGTCATCTAGGGTTATTCCTAGGTATTTAACTTCCTTTGAAAGCGTTAGTTTCGTTCCGAAGAGAGTTGGCATTTCATAGCTACCCAACTTTCTTCTGTGTGTGAAGAGCATTGCATCTGTCTTCTTTGGGTTTACCGATAGGTCATTCTCCATGCACCATTTCTCCACTATCCTTAGTGCGGATTGTGTTAGGTCACATAGTGTGCTTATTATCAAGCCGCTTACTAATATCACCAGGTCATCGGCGTATGCTATGGTCATAAAATGTTTGTTGTTTAGTTCCATTACTAGATCGTTCACTACCAGGTTCCAGAGTAGTGGTGATAGTACTCCTCCCTGGGGGCATCCTCTCATAACGAGTGCCTGGTGTTCTCCGTTGTCAGATAGTATTACTACTCTCTGTTTGAGCATGTTCATGATCCATTCTGTTATAAGGTGGTCTGTTCCGTGTCTTTGTAGCGCTAACTGAATGCTGCTAAAGTTGGTTTTGTCAAAGGCCCCTTCTATATCGATAAAGGTGCCGAGGCAGGAGTTTTTCCTCTCCAGTGCGTTTTCTATATTGCTCACTACAGCATGAAGGGCTGAGTCTGTTGATTTGCCTTGACTGTAGGCGTGTTGGTTTTGATGTATAGTTATGTTCTTAAGAGCCGTATCCTTCAGTTCTCTGTCGCACAATCTTTCTAGAGTTTTTAGTAAGAAGGATGTGAGGCTTATTGGCCGGAATGACTTGGGGTCCGAATAGTCAGTCTTGCCGGGTTTTGGTAGGAAGATTACTTTTACTTCCCTCCATTTGTGTGGTATGTATCTAAATGCTATGCAACTGCAGAGTATATTTGATACGTGTTCCATTAGTTTTAGGCCTCCCCATTTTAGTAGTGCTGGGAAGATTCCGTCTGTGCCTGGTGACTTATAGCTTTCAAAACTATTCACAGCCCATATTGTTTTGTTTAGTTCTGTTATGCGTTCCGCTGTCTCCCACTCAGTCTCAGTCGGGTAGTATTCCGTTGTTTGTTCGTCTTGGTTTTGTTTGTTTACTACTCTACATCCCGGGAAGTGTGTTTCCACCATTAGCCTTTCCGTTTCAGCTGGAGTGGTGGTAGTGGTGTTGTCCAGTCTCCGCAGGGTGCCTAGTAGCTGTTTCGGTTGATCTGCGAGGATCTTCCTTGTTCTGTTTGCTTGCGTTGCCGTGGATATGTTGTCACAGAATTTCCGCCATGAGAGGGATTTTCTGTATCTTAGTCTTTTTTTGAAGTCTGATTTGGCGGTCTTGTAAGCGTCCCAATCAACGTCAGAACTTGTGTTCATTGCTCTGTTCAAGAGTCGTCTCATTTTTGTTCTCAATCGTTCCAACTCTGGTCCCCACCAGCCGTTGTTGTTTTTCCTAGCCGGTGGTGTCGATAGTGGACATGTGTTTTCAAAGCTGTCAGTTATGTTTGTAGTAAGTGAGTTTACCTGTTTCTCCAACTCCCTTGTATTGTTAGGTCTGTAAATTTGTGTATTTTTAAGTTTACCTTCGACAAGTTCCCTATACGCTGGTGTATCCGTGCGTCTTGGGTTTCTTCTTGGCGTTATTGTGTGGGTGTCAGCAGTTAGGTCGTACCGTATCCATCTGTGGTCGGAGCAGGATAACTCTTCCGACACGTGCCAGTTGGATATGTGTTGCGCAGCCAGACCTGTGCTTAGAGTAATGTCAATTATAGTGTTACATCTACGAGTGACAAAAGTTGGTTTAGATCCTGTGTTTAATATATCTAGGTTAGTAGTCATTAGGTATTCCACTAGATCGTTACCTCTTTTGTTGTTTGTTTCCATTCCCCATAGGTTGTGGTGGCCGTTGCAGTCAGCGGATATGACCAGCTCGAGCCTTTCATGTTCACAGTAGCGTATGAGGTCGTTCAGCTCCGCTGGAGGTGGATCATCCTCTGCCGCCATGTACGCGGTCGCCAGTACTATCTCCGGCAGCTTTGAGTTTTGTGTTCTGAGAAATTTTATGGCACACACGTCTCTGGAACAGAATTGAGTTAGTGGTTGTGCCATAATGTTTCGGGATATATAAATGCATGTTCTAGGTTTACAATGTGTATTATAGAATATATTACCTCCGGTGTTACAAAGGCCGTTTATGCGTGTGTTTCTGATCCACGGCTCCTGGATCAGGGCTATCGATGGCTGGTTAACCTCCAGCCATTTGCGAAGTTGAGCCGTTGCAGATTCGCTGTGCTGGAGGTTAACCTGAAGTACCCTACATTGGGAAGGCGCCATCAGAGGGTGTTCCCTCCGCCTTTCCCTTTAGGTGCAGCAGGCTTATCCCCTTTGGCAGGCCGTCCTCGTCCTCAGATTCCAGCAGAATGCCTTCCTCCAAGTCCGAGTTCTGCGCGTCGTCCGTGTCCATGGCGGAGGGGGTGCTCGCCTTAGGTGCGCTGTCAGGCGCCTTGTCCTCCCCTCCGTCCACGGTCGTTTCCTCCCTGGCCTGTTTCTCTGGCGGGGAATCTCTGAAGCGTCCCCCAGCATGCTGGAAACGGATGTAGATTGTCCCACACATGTAGTTCAATCTCCTTCCTTTTTCCATCATGGTAGGTACGACGTCCTCAGGTATTCCCACCAAGAGTAGAGTATTCCCCTTCTTTTTCAGGGGTATTGCGTGCTGCAGTGTCCATTTTCTCACCATGGCCCACGGGTTCTGGAAATTGAGGACCCGTCCGACCTTGGTGAGATCGTTCTCCAGACATGGTATCAGTATACCACATCTGACGCTCCGGACCATCTCGTCCTCCCTCCTTCCAACAAGATGGTCTCCGTTCGTCAGTGTGGCCGTCTCCAGCCACTTCATTAGCCAAGCCTTAGTGTTTGCGTCCTGACACCACAGTTTCAGGTACCCATCTACAAGGCTTGGCTTGCCTGCGAACGCTGGAGCCGCTGCTACCGCGTCCAGATCAGTTTCCAGAGCCGCTTGGAAGATGGCGTCCCCGATCTTCTTTTCCACCTCCTCAGCGTCCTGCTTTGTCAGCCTGCCCGTGCGCACGTTTGTGATCGCAACCGTCAGGTCTGACGCCGCCGCCGCTGCGTAGGTGGCAGGTGGTAGGTGGCTGCGCATGGTTTTGGCCGGTCCCCGTCAGTGCATCGCCTCTTATGCTCGCCTCGGGGGGATACGGTCTCATCCAGGCGTGCCCTCTTGGCTATCCCCTCTGGTTTTTTCGCCTGGCTCTGTTCTGCAGGTGTTGACGCTGCCCCGTCTCTCCCAGCGTCAGTCACCTGTAGGTTTTCGGAGGCACGACTTTCCGCTTCTCTTCGCTTTTGAAGCCGCTGCCTCTTCCTCTGCGAGAGTTTCCTCCGCTGGAGTATGTTTGTGTCGGTCTGGGCAGGCATCCCCTTGGGTTTGCACCTGATCTCCCAGCCGGGATCTATGGGCTGCTTAGAGGGTTCGACTGTTGTCGACCAGTCCAGTCTTAAAGACATCTTCCAGTGCAGCGGTAAACAGATTAGGGGAGATGACACCTCCTTGCCTGACTCCCCGCTGCAGTATAATATGCTTCAAGCTCTGGTCTTGGAGTCGGATTGACATAGTGGCGCTTTCGTACAAGCACCTCAACATTTCGAAATAGCGGTAGTCTACTTGGTATCGTTAAAGAGACTGCAGTACGCCCAGAGTTTCGATCAAATCGAAGGCCTTGGGGGTTACCATGACGTACTAATGCGATTCAGTTTAGGTTCTGGGAAAGGTGCAGTGATAGACGACTCGTATAGCCTTGTCCCTTTCTCTCGACCTAAATTAAACCGCATTAGTACGTCATGGAAACCCCCCTTATCGTAGTCCACAAACGCTAAACAGAGGGGCAGGTTATACCTATTCCTCGGTCTTCTGTATAACATTTACGAAACACCAATTCGGAAACCGGCTTGTTCGGGAGGCTGGAAGTCATCAAGCCTGCGTGCAAGACGATTCGTAATGACTCTTGAAAACATCTTATAAATATGGCTATCTCACTTCCGAGATGGATCGGTAGTTCTTCAATAAAGCGTTGTCACCTTTTTTCAAGAACAGTACCACCACTCTTCTGTTCCATGGCTAAGGCGTTCTCCCTTCCGGAGTTGGACAACTTCTGAAGGGCCATAAGGATTGGTTTACCACCTGGCTTCAGATGCTCAGCTATAATTCCGTCTTCCCCAGACGCCCTGTTAGTTTTGAGCTGTTCAAGAGCCATTCTAATATCACATAGGCTGATGTCTCGGATATCCTCTGTATAGTGCCGGGTCAGTCACTTACTTCATAAGAAATTTATCAATTACCAATTCCGTGTGAAATAAACGTTAAACCCGGGGTGCTTGGTTAACCCAGGTTGATGCAATTTGCCCTAACAGACATTATGGAGTATTTTGTTTACGCAAAATCGCTAAATTCCCGCAGTAGAAACGTACAATCAACAATAAGTCAAAGCAACGTCCCTTTTTTATTCGAGGTACGCGACGGGTGCAATTTTTTTACAACTTATTTTTGCATGGAAAGTTCCAAAAAGTATATATTTTTAAAAACTACAATAAATATGCTACCTTGTGGTATTTTTTTTATTTTCATATATTTATTTGGTAATACTTATATAACGCAATAATCAAAATAAAAACGGTGATTATTTTACCTTTACACCAATAATTATTTTTTTATATATGAAAATCCTCATGTTTATTATCAAAAATGGATTCCCCGTGTCTGTTTTATATGAAAATGATACCAAACAATGAATAGTAGGCCTAAATATTAGACGAAAAAATTTTAAACATAACCCTTCCGTTTGCACATTCACCCCCCTCCCCCCTCGTTCAAGGGGGGAATTGGTTTTCCCTCCACATCTAAAAATATTTATTTTTACACCCTCTAGCTCTGGTAAAAATTACAAAACTGTAACTCACAGCGCACAATTTTTTCCATTTGGACCTCTACTATAAATATTAACACCCAGTTATAAAATTGAGATACACCAAAAATTTTATTCGTAACATTCGTAGATGTACGCGAAGAACGGCATCACATACTTGACATTCACGTGAAATGCACCCATTGTTTAATTAGAAAGTACTAGCGACCCGCCCCGGCTTCGCACACTATACCTACATAAAAACATTCCTCTTGAATTACTCTACCTATTTAAAAAAATCTCATCAAAATCCGTTGCGTAGTTTCAAAGATTTAAGCGTACAGAGGGACATAGGGACAGACAAAGCGACTTTATTTTATACTATGTAGTGATACATAATTTTGGGAAATAGGTGGAACAGCTAGAAGCCCAAACTCGCGAGATGAACACTCTCATCCAAGACCTGGAATCCCGCAAGGCAGCTGCCGACGAGGAACTGAAAGCCACCAACGAGAAGATAACCCTGCTGCGGGATATCATCGCCAATTTGGAGAACCAGTTGGAACAGAAGACTGCTCATGAGGCGGTCATTCTAGAACAGGTATGTAACATTAAAAAAAATAAGGATCAAGACCTATAGGTAGGTAAGTAGGAACCTTAGTTATGTAATTATTCCTTCGTGATATCCAGAGATCGGACAAATGTGCATTGTTTGCAATAATATGGACATGACTACAAAGTTAAATAAATGAATAACTAAACGAATATTTTTTGAAATTTTATGTCGAAGTATTGAGATGATTATTTACAAAGAATTTCATAGTTAATAGTTACCGGTGTCAAATAGGTAGTTTTTTGAAAATGATTAATTTTTTAATCAATTTTGGTGTCATGTCCTAATTATTGCAAACAATGACGCACATTTTGTCCGATCACTGGTGATATCAAACAGGTGTATAAAAAAGGCTGTAGATCCAACCAAGGTACCTAAGTATCACCCTGTCACGACCCTGTTACGATTATATGACTGTTGAGTTCTGCTGAGGAGTGGCCTCAGTAGAAATCAAAAAATGTAATCAAATATTGCTAACTTTGCATAGCAATTAACGTCTTAGACACACATCGTAAAACACGTTCGCAGATATATTTTTAAGTCAATACTAATGGGTGAATCAACTTTTTTCTGTATGTTATTGCCATGGTTACGGTCGCCTACTCAGACACTGGTATCATGCAAAATTATGCAACTTAAACTATGCAAACATGCATTTTTCTGGTGTGTTTAAGTCCGTTCCTTAATGGGCCACCTACAAACATGCACTACGTGCATGTTTTCATAGTCGAAAATGGCATTTTTTAAAGTCCATATATTTTGTGCCGTGATGGCCGTGTGGTGACGGCAGTAAGAATATATTTGTCACCACCCCAACTCCTGCGGGTGTCGTAAGAGTCGACTAAGGGATAAGTGTCACTGACCTTTGATAAAAGTTTGATGACGGGCAGCAGCGTCATCATAGTGGACACATTACTGCAATCGCCAATCCGTTTGCCCAGCGTGGCGATTATGGGCATTTACCTCCTAATGCGTCTATACGCATAGTTAATAGGAGAGGCCTACGTCCAACAGTGGACTATTATAGGCTGATGATTATGATGATGATGATGATATTGTTACGTTCGTGGGGTGGGTTTTCTATAGAAAATGTATAAATAAGCCACTAATTAAAACTGATACTTTAATTACTAGTTAAAAGAACAAACACTAAACTAAGACACTAATCACACACTGACACTATCTACGATCTAGATAATTCGACTCTAGAAAGTTCCCGAGTTAGGTCGGTCGGTGTGGACTGTACGCGAACATTCTAGAGTATCGCTGTCTCTTTCTACAGGTTTCCCTTTCACACCCGTCCAGAATGATCTCTCTATAGCTGTCTCGTTCACATCCTTCCAGAACATTCTCTCGTGCTGTCTCTATCTAACAGTGCTTTCTCTTTCACTCCTATGGCAAATTTAGCTATATATCGATTTGTACTTTTTATCATGCCACCGGCGTAACAATATTTTGTTTTAGCTGGAAGAGATGAGGAAGACGATAGACGAGCGGGACAGCAAGATGCGCGGTTTGTTGGGAGAGCTGGAGTCGTTGCGGAGCGAGAGGGCCGAGCTCAGTGTTGCCGTCTCTGTCGGCGAGAGCGACGACCGGGTTGATGATATAATGGAGAGGATAAAGGAACAGGTATATAATACTTATTCAACTGTATCGACTTTTAAAATAAGCCTGCAGAAAATTTTATGGGTTAACAGATTGAGCGCGGGGAACTCCCGAGGGGGCTTCTCTGTGGGAGGTCCATTGTCGCTACAAAGCGGAAAAATCACGGGTCCGCAATGAAAGTGTTAAACAAAAATACAGGATATAAATCATGTTTCTTAGTAACATCTACTATTTAAGAGCTACACAATCGATATTCAACGAAAAATAATGAAATTTTATTTTCCAAAAAGTCTAGTAGTGTTTTTGTAAGTGTTTGAATGCAGCATTTTACTATTATGGATCGCATGGTTCCTAAGACAAGATTTCAGTATCTCTTATGTTTTTCAAAACCTCCATACTGACCCATTTGGATCGATTATTCTGTATAATATGTTGCTATTTATAGTTATTGTAACTTTTGCATTGTGCTAATAAAGTTAAATTTTCTTTCTTTCTATTTATGAACAGACTTATAGATATATCGTCGGTTGACAACCAAAACTCAGTAAGTAACAAATACAAACCTACTTGAAATAAAGCTCGTATCTCACTTCTGACTCAATACTGACACAAGAGGTTGCTAAGAGTATTGACAGTTATTATTGTGAGTTTTGCTTGTCAGCCGACGATATGCGAGACGTATAGGGTTAACGTCAGAGTTGGGCAAAAAGTAATATGTTTACTTCTGTATATTACATTTGTATGTGTACTTTGTAATATATATTCCAGATTCCTTTTGTATGAGTACTTTGTAATGTATATTACAAAGTACTCATACAAAAGGAATCGGAAGGAGTAATCATATTACTTTTTGCCCAACACTGGTTAGGCACTGGTCTCACCGCGAGCTACTAAGCTATGAACTATCGGATATAAACACAAACAAAAGATTCGCACTCCCGTGTAAATAAAAGAGACACGGCTATACTCGCCCAGCTATCAGCTATCATCGCCGGGCGAGTATCGCCGTGTCTCTTGACCAGTGCCTTAACGTAACACGGGACTACGTCGATTGGTGTGTTATTTATCCCATTTATAGTTCTGTACGTTTCTAAAACGATTTGACATTTCCAGAGCCGTTGGCTGGAAGAGAAGCTTCACCGTCGCACTCGACGCTTAGAGCGCGTGCACGAGACTTGCTCCGCGAGCGACGCCAGCGAAGACGTCTCTCTACGGGAGCGGCAGGAGATGGTAACTGGCTTTAGATAGATATATCTTTATTCATTCCCACTACATATACAAACCGGAATCAGAAAGAAAAGCTTCACCGTCGCACTCGACGTTTAGAGCGCGTGCACGAGACTTGCTCCGCGAGCGACGCCAGCGAAGACGTCTCGCTACGGGAGCGGCAGGAAATGGTAACTGGCTTTAGATAGATAAATCTTTATTCATTCCCACTACATATTATCAAACCGGAATCAGGAAGAGAAGCTTCACCGTCGCACTCGACGTTTAGAGCGCGTGCACGAGACTTGCTCTGCGAGTGACGCCAGCGAAGACGTCTCTTTACGAGAGCGGCAGGAGATGGTAAGTGCAAAGCCGAGACCGCTGCGACTTGTTTTTGTGTTTTTCTAACATCTAACCCCCTTATTCATAAACGTCGGCTAACTTAACAAGCCGCTAATAAGTGTTTGTCCCTTTTGCTCTTATGGACCATTGTTAAAACCGAAAGGGACAAACAATAAGGGGGTAACATGCTATTGTAACATGAAAGGGGCGTGGCCTAAGTGTTTTTGTTAGCAAAAACCTACGAACAAATAAAACATGGAAGCCGCACGCCATATTACATTGCCTTTCAAAAACGGTCCTTAATTTTAGTTGACATTTGTCACCCCCGTTTCAATGCATCGCGGTAATGAATTGCAATATCAACCTATAAAAATTAAAAACTTAAAGCGCCATTTAAAGAATACAGGTGTAGTGAGAAATTACTTGCCTTCGGAAACGTTCGTAAACACATGCTGTTTCAGGCAGTGTCACCGAGTCTGACTGAAGTAGCATGACAGCTATTACTGTCAGTCTCAGTGAGATAGACTGAAACAGCATGACGTTGACGAACGTTTCCGAAGGCAAGTCATTTCTCACTACATCTGTACTTGTGATTGGTCCATCAAACTTTTGATTGGCTATATTCTATAAACATTTGTCAAATATGCGCGGTGTTAAGAAAAGCGCTATGTCCAGCCCCTCTTGGCACAATTGAACAATCGTTTTTGGGAGCATTTTTGAGCTGGCGTTAGACGTCCATGTTATATATGGTCGCAGGTGCAAAGCCGAGTCCTCTGCGACTTGTTTTTGTGTTTTTCTAACATCTAACATATTATTGTAACATAAAAGGGGCGTGGCCTAAGTGTTTTTGTTAGCAAAAACTTACGAACAAATAAAACATGGAAACCGCACGCCATATTACATTGCCTTTCAAAAACCTGACCTGGTCCTGAATTTTAGTTGACAAGTGTCACCCCCTGTTCAATGCATCGCGGTAATGAATTGCAATGTCAACCTATAAAATCTTAAAGCGCCATTTAAAGAATAGTTGTGATTGATCCATCAAAGTTTTGATTGGCTATATTCTATAAAGATTTGTCAAATAAGTTGCGCCGAAATATGCGCGGTGTTAAGTTCCTGCCCATCTTGGCACAATTGAACAATTTTTTTTGGGGGGAATGTTCGAGCTGGCGTTAGACGTCCATGTTATATTTGGTCGCAGGCAAAAACACTCAAATATGTTTGCCGCTGCAAAATGGAAAAGGGGACAGTGGAGAGGGGGCATGTTCATTGTTCATTTCGTGTTTTCGTTAGGTCTGCGTCTTGTACTGACATTTACCATGATTGTCATTGAGCACGGACAACAAAATCTTTCACTGCCACCACAGTTAAAGACATCTTCGTTGGAATGAATGGTGACTTTTATGCGTTAACAATGTTTTGTCTCACGAACATATTGTCACTAAAGTTGCAACGGACGAACAGTTTTACTAACATGTTAGAAAATAGTACATTACGGTCGGTAAGCGGAATACTAACTCGAGTCATATAAGCCCTCCGCCTAACGGCGTCGGACTTCTAACACTCGTTAGTAATTCCGTACTTACCTCCCTTGATGCACTTGCACACAATGTTTTTCATCACACTTGCTGACAAAAAATAAGTTTTTAGACATAAATATTTATTAAATGACGTACTGACATTTCTATCACTCTCGCTACGCACGCAAGCAATGGCGCGCTTAGACAACAAGTGTGATGAAAACAATATTTTGTTAGATTTTCGAGGCAGCGGACTCGCTTTAAGGCCCTCGTGGTCGTGGGGTCTTGTCTCACGGCGCGACCGGCGGGGCAGCCAGGAGTGTCCAAGGGATTTCCGCAGCATGCACACAGGGCATATGCCTACGCTTGCATTTGTTTTACATGGACGCCCCGCCTTACAGCCGAGCAGCGTCTACTCAGGCCTTAGACTAACTGCACACGTACGGAATAGTACATTGTGTATTAAGGGCGGTAAATAAGAATTTGTGAACGAGTGTGACAGTAAAGCCCAAGCCGAAAGCGTGGGTTTTACTTCACACGAGTTCATAATTCTTGTACCGCCCGTGGCACACACAATGTTTTTCATCACACCATGAGGCAAAAAAAGTAAATAAAACAATATATTTTCTCAAAACGACTCTAAAATGGTTTAAATCATTTCTCAAAATCAGAGATGACTTAAATTTATCATCTTTACAAAAGAAATCTAGTCTAGCGGCGCTAGTGCGATGTAATGTTGTATGAAAATCCACAGCCCTAGGGTTTATTGACGCATCTACGGCGCGTATCGCCGCAGCATATTGGCGCACTAACCGACCAGGGTGCTTAGCCAAGTTGCCAATCGCTAGCGCCTGCTAGCGCAACGTAGTTTTCCCTCTTTGTCGCACTAATAAGAAGGAGTGACAGAGAGGGAAAACGACGATGCGCCAACAAGCGCTATCGATTGGCAACTTGGCTAAGCATCCTGGTGTGATGAAAAAGTATTACTTTCGGTACATAACTATATTGTAACGGCCTTATTCATAAAAATTCCTTGTTGAAGGTTTGAGGGGCCCAATAGTTATCGAGCCGATAAGTCTTGTTGAACGGTTTATAAGAAGTGTTATTCATAAACGCTCAATATCTCTCCGATAACTGTTGAGCCGCTGTTGAACGGATTAGACGCGTTATGTTGGCGCCTTGACAAAATCATAGACAAAAATGTGGTCTCACCGCAAATCAAAAAAAAGTTTGACAGCTGTCTGGCGGGAATTCGCAAATATTTAAATTAAAAAAGTTGGAGATTAGTTTTCCCACCATTTCTGATTCGTGTAATGTTGCATGTAGAGAAAATCGAAACTGCGTAACTACTTACAATAAATCATCGGATATTTATTTGAAATACCTATCTAAATATAATTAAGTATCTCTGGATACATATTTAATAATAATCAGATGAATAGACGATATAAAAAACTATACACCAAATCAGACTTTCATACCTTTATCTTTTCTCTTCTGCCTACTTTAAACGCATGGTTATGCACCTGTCAAAAATCAGCTGATCAAAATTTTGGCAGCCATCTTGTTAAATAAGAAGTTATAAGACCGTTATAGAAGGGTCCTCGGCTCTATAACTTTCGGGGGATTTATAGTAGGTTTGAGCGGCTGAATAGCGCTATTGAACGTTTATGAATAACGTTTTTAGCCATCCGGTCAACAACGACCCATCAGCGGGCGCGTAACTTTTTATGAATAAGGCCGTTATTGTATTGTCCCAGGTGATGTCCCCTGGCGACGCTAGCCCGCGCTGGCCGGGCATGGCGGAGCTACTGGGCGTGTTCTCGGCGGTGGAGACGCTCTCGCGCGCCGAGGACGCCGCTCTGAAGCGCATCGCCGACTTGGACATGCAGCGGGCTCGGCTCACCGACGTCGCTCAGGTTAGTCACACGTTCAATGCGGTAGGGGGTCGATCGACCTCTTATAAAGACCCCTTGGCTACTAGCGGGTGCCCTCACGGACGTCGCTCAGGTTAGTCTTTCACACGTTCAGTGTGGTAGGGGGTCAATCGACCTCTTATAAAGACCCCTTGGCTTCAAACAGCAACACAGCTAGGTATACACTTCAGAAATTGGAAATATTGCATGAAAAAGAATCACACTTACAGTCACATGTCAGTTACATAGGAATGTTGAGCGACTTGGCAAAGGATACAATTTGGTTGTGTAATATTATGGGTTCGGTATTTGTCGTTAGTAGGCACGATCGTGACATTTCCGATGGTCCCCGATGAAATGTCATCGAATCTTTGTTGCGTCAAAATTTCAGTATTTGAAAACTAGTTGACATAATAAAAATTCCGTCGTCTACGAAAATTAAGAATTAGCTATCGGCCATGATTAGACGTTCAATTCGGGAGGGGATAATCGACCTCCTATAAAGACCCCTTGGTACAAGTTATATCGCCGACTTGGACATGCAGCGGGCTCGGCTCACCGACGTCGCTCAGGTGACTTGTCACTACTGTATCCCAGGTGATGTCCCCTGGCGACGCTAGCCCGCGCTGGCCGGGCATGGCGGAGCTACTGGGCGTGTTCTCGGCGGTGGAGACGCTCTCGCGCGCCGAGGACGCCGCTCTGAAGCGCATCGCCGACTTGGACATGCAGCGGGCGAGGCTCACCGACGTCGCTCAGGTTAGTCACACGTTCAGTGAGGTAGGGGGTCAATCGACCTCTTATAAAGACCCCTTGGTCTTGGACATGCAGCGGGCGCAGCTCACCGACGTCGCTCAGGTTAGTCGCCCACACGTTCAATCCGATAGGGGGTCAATCGACCTCTTACAAGTTATATCGCTGATTTGGACATGCAGCGGGTGCACTCACGGACGTTGCTCAGTTTAGTCGGGGTCAATCGACCTCCTATAAAGACCCCTTGGTACAAGTTATATCGCCGACTTGGACATGCAGCGGGCTCGGCTCACCGACGTCGCTCAGGTTAGTCACACGTTCAGTGTGATAGGGGGTCAATCGACCTCCTATAAAGACCCCTTGGTACAAGTTATATCGCCGACTTGGACATGCAGCGGGCTCGGCTCACCGACGTCGCTCAGGTTAGTCTTTCACACGTTCAGTGTGGTAGGGAGTCAATCGACCTCTTATAAAGACCCCTTGGGTACAAACAGCAACACAGCTAGGTATACACCGACGTCGCTCAGGTTAGTCACACGTTCAATGCGGTAGGGGGTCAATCGACCTCTTATAAAGACCCCTTGGGTACAAACAGCAACACAGCTAGGTATACACCGACGTCGCTCAGGTTAGTCACACGTTCAATGCGGTAGGGGGTCAATCGACCTCTTATAAAGACCCCTTGGGTACAAACAGCAACACAGCTAGGTATACACCGACGTCGCTCAGGTTAGTCACACGTTCAATGCGGTAGGGGGTCAATCGACCTCTTATAAAGACCCCTTGGGTACAAACAGCAACGCAGCTAGGTATACACCGACGTCGCTCAGGTTAGTCACACGTTCAATGCGGTAGGGGGTCAATCGACCTCTTATAAAGACCCCTTGGGTACAAACAGCAACGCAGCTAGGTATACACCGACGTCGCTCAGGTTAGTCACACGTTCAATGTGGTAGGGGGTCAATCGACCTCTTATAAAGACCCCTTGGGTACAAACAGCAACACAGCTAGGTATACACCGACGTCGCTCAGGTTAGTCACACGTTCAATGCGGTAGGGGGTCAATTGACCTCTTATAAAGACCCCTTGGGTACAAACAGCAACACAGCTAGGTATACACCGACGTCGCTTAGGTTAGTCGCCCACACGTTCAGTACGGTAGGGGGTCAATCGACCTCTTATAAAGACCACTTGGGTACAAGTTACATCGCCGACTTGGACATGCAGCGGGCGAGGCTCACCGACGTCGCTCAGGTGACTTGTCACTACTGTATCCCAGGTGATGTCCCCTGGCGACGCTAGCCCGCGCTGGCCGGGCATGGCGGAGCTACTGGGCGTGTTCTCGGCGGTGGAGACGCTCTCGCGCGCCGAGGACGCCGCTCTGAAGCGCATCGCCGACTTGGACATGCAGCGGGCGAGGCTCACCGACGTCGCTCAGGTGACTTGTCACTACTGTATCCCAGGTGATGTCCCCTGGCGACGCTAGCCCGCGCTGGCCGGGCATGGCGGAGCTACTGGGCGTGTTCTCGGCGGTGGAGACGCTCTCGCGCGCCGAGGACGCCGCTCTGAAGCGCATCGCCGACTTGGACATGCAGCGGGCGAGGCTCACCGACGTCGCTCAGGTTAGTCACACGTTCAATGCGGTAGGGGGTCAATCGACCTCTTATAAAGACCCCTTGGGTACTAGCGGGTGCACTCACGGACGTCGCTCAGGTTAGTCTTTCACACGTTCAGTGTTGTAGGGGGTCGATCGACCTCTTATAAAGACCCCTTGGCTACTAGCGGGTGCACTCAAGGACGTCGCTCAGGTTAGTCTGTCACACGTTCAGTGTTATAGGGGGTCAATCGACCTCTTATAAAGACCCCTTGGCTTCAAACAGCAACACAGCTAGGTATACACTTCAGAAATTGGAAATATTGCATGAAAGAGAATCACACTTACAGTCACATGTCAGTTACATAGGAATGTTGAGCCACTTGGCAAAGGATGCAATTTGGTTGTGTAATATTATGGGTTCGGTAATGGTCCCCGATGAAATGTCATCGAATCTTTGTTGCGTCAAAATTTCAGTATTTGAAAACTAGTTGACATAATAAAAATTCCTTCGTCTTCGAAAATTAAGAATTAGCTATCGGCCATGATTAGACGTTCAATTCGGTAAGGGGTCAATCGATCTCCTATAAAGACCCCTTAAGTACAAGTTACATCGCCGACTTGGACATGCAGCGGGCTCGGCTCACCGACGTCGCTCAGGTGACTTGTCACTACTGTATCCCAGGTGATGTCCCCTGGCGACGCTAGCCCGCGCTGGCCGGGCATGGCGGAGCTACTGGGCGTGTTCTCGGCGGTGGAGACGCTCTCGCGCGCCGAGGACGCCGCTCTGAAGCGCATCGCCGACTTGGACATGCAGCGGGCTCGGCTCACCGACGTCGCTCAGGTGACTTGTCACTACTGTATCCCAGGTGATGTCCCCTGGCGACGCTAGCCCGCGCTGGCCGGGCATGGCGGAGCTACTGGGCGTGTTCTCGGCGGTGGAGACGCTCTCGCGCGCCGAGGACGCCGCTCTGAAGCGCATCGCCGACTTGGACATGCAGCGGGCGAGGCTCACCGACGTCGCTCAGGTTAGTCACACGTTCAATGCGGTAGGGGGTCGATCGACCTCTTATAAAGACCCCTTGGGTACAAGTGATATCGCCGACTTGGACATGCAGCGGGCTCGGCTCACCGACGTCGCTCAGGTGACTTGTCACTACTGTATCCCAGGTGATGTCCCCTGGCGACGCTAGCCCGCGCTGGCCGGGCATGGCGGAGCTACTGGGCGTGTTCTCGGCGGTGGAGACGCTCTCGCGCGCCGAGGACGCCGCTCTGAAGCGCATCGCCGACTTGGACATGCAGCGGGCTCGGCTCACCGACGTCGCTCAGGTGACTTGTCACTACTGTATCCCAGGTGATGTCCCCTGGCGACGCTAGCCCGCGCTGGCCGGGCATGGCGGAGCTACTGGGCGTGTTCTCGGCGGTGGAGACGCTCTCGCGCGCCGAGGACGCCGCTCTGAAGCGCATCGCCGACTTGGACATGCAGCGGGCGAGGCTCACCGACGTCGCTCAGGTTAGTCACACGTTCAATGCGGTAGGGGGTCGATCGACCTCTTATAAAGACCCCTTGGGTACAAGTGATATCGCCGACTTGGACATGCAGCGGGCTCGGCTCACCGACGTCGCTCAGGTGACTTGTCACTACTGTATCCCAGGTGATGTCCCCTGGCGACGCTAGCCCGCGCTGGCCGGGCATGGCGGAGCTACTGGGCGTGTTCTCGGCGGTGGAGACGCTCTCGCGCGCCGAGGACGCCGCTCTGAAGCGCATCGCCGACTTGGACATGCAGCGGGCTCGGCTCACCGACGTCGCTCAGGTGACTTGTCACTACTGTATCCCAGGTGATGTCCCCTGGCGACGCTAGCCCGCGCTGGCCGGGCATGGCGGAGCTACTGGGCGTGTTCTCGGCGGTGGAGACGCTCTCGCGCGCCGAGGACGCCGCTCTGAAGCGCATCGCCGACTTGGACATGCAGCGGGCGAGGCTCACCGACGTCGCTCAGGTTAGTCACACGTTCAGTGTGGTAGGGGGTCGATCGACCTCTTATAAAGACCCCTTGGCTACTAGCGGATGCACTCACGGACGTCGCTCAGGTTAGTCTTTCACACGTTCAGTGTGGTAGGGGGTCAATCGACCTCTTATAAAGACCCCTTGGCTACAAACAGCAACACAGCTAGGTATACACTTCAGAAATTGGAAATATTGCATGAAAGAGAATCACACTTACAGTCACATGTCAGTTACATAGGAATGTTGAGCCACTTGGCAAAAGATACAATTTGGTTGTGTAATATTATGGGTTCGGTATTTTTCGTTAGTAGGCACGATCGTGACATTTCCGATGGTCCCCGATGAAATGTCATCGAATCTTTGTTGCGTCAAAATTTCAGTATTTGAAAACTACTTGACATAATAAAAATTCCGTCGTCTACGAAAATTAAGAATTAGCTATCGGCCATGATTAGACGTTCAATTCGGGAGGGGTCAATCGACCTCTTATAAAGACCCCTTGGGTACAAGTGATATCGCCGACTTGGACATGCAGCGGGCTCGGCTCACCGACGTCGCTCAGGTGACTTGTCACTACTGTATCCCAGGTGATGTCCCCTGGCGACGCTAGCCCGCGCTGGCCGGGCATGGCGGAGCTACTGGGCGTGTTCTCGGCGGTGGAGACGCTCTCGCGCGCCGAGGACGCCGCTCTGAAGCGCATCGCCGACTTGGACATGCAGCGGGCTCGGCTCACCGACGTCGCTCAGGTGACTTGTCACTACTGTATCCCAGGTGATGTCCCCTGGCGACGCTAGCCCGCGCTGGCCGGGCATGGCGGAGCTACTGGGCGTGTTCTCGGCGGTGGAGACGCTCTCGCGCGCCGAGGACGCCGCTCTGAAGCGCATCGCCGACTTGGACATGCAGCGGGCGAGGCTCACCGACGTCGCTCAGGTTAGTCACACGTTCAATGCGGTAGGGGGTCGATCGACCTCTTATAAAGACCCCTTGGCTACTAGCGGGTGCACTCACGGACGTCGCTCAGGTTAGTCTTTCACACGTTCAGTGTGGTAGGGGGTCAATCGACCTCTTATAAAGACCCCTTGGCTTCAAACAGCAACACAGCTAGGTATACACTTCAGAAATTGGAAATATTGCATTAAGGAGAATCACACTTACAGTCACATGTCAGTTACATAGGAATGTTGAGCCACTTGGCAAAGGATGCAATTTGGTTGTGTAATATTATGGGTTCGGTAATGGTCCCCGATGAAATGTCATCGAATCTTTGTTGCGTCAAAATTTCAGTATTTGAAAACTAGTTGACATAATAAAAATTCCTTCGTCTACGAAAATTAAGAATTAGCTATCGGCCATGATTAGACGTTCAATTCGGTAGGGGGTCAATCGACCCCTTGGGTACAAGTTATATCGCCGACTTGGACATGCAGCGGGCGAGGCTCACCGACGTCGCTCAGGTGACTTGTCACTACTGTATCCCAGGTGATGTCCCCTGGCGACGCTAGCCCGCGCTGGCCGGGCATGGCGGAGCTACTGGGCGTGTTCTCGGCGGTGGAGACGCTCTCGCGCGCCGAGGACGCCGCTCTGAAGCGCATCGCCGACTTGGACATGCAGCGGGCGAGGCTCACCGACGTCGCTCAGGTTTGTCACACGTTCAGTGTTGTAGGGGGTCAATCGACCTCTTATAAAGACCCCTTGGTCTTGGACATGCAGCGGGCGCAGCTCACCGACGTCGCTCAGGTTAGTCGCCCACACGTTCAATCCGATAGGGGGTCAATCGACCTCTTACAAGTTATATCGCTGACTTGGACATGCAGCGGGTGCACTCACGGACGTTGCTCAGTTTAGTCGCCAGTACGTTTAATTCGGTAGGGGGTCAATCGACCTCTTATAAAGACCGACGTCGCTCAATCGACCTCTTATAAAGACCGACGTCACTCAGGTTAGTCTTTCACACGTTCAGTGTGGTAGGGGGTCAATCGACCTCTTATAAAGACCCCTTCGGTACAAGTTACATCGCCGACTTGGACATGCAGCGGGCGAGGCTCACCGACGTCGCTCAGGTGACTTGTCACTACTGTATCCCAGGTGATGTCCCCTGGCGACGCTAGCCCGCGCTGGCCGGGCATGGCGGAGCTACTGGGCGTGTTCTCGGCGGTGGAGACGCTCTCGCGCGCCGAGGACGCCGCTCTGAAGCGCATCGCCGACTTGGACATGCAGCGGGCTCGGCTCACCGACGTCGCTCAGGTTAGTCACACGTTCAATGCGGTAGGGGGTCGATCGACCTCTTATAAAGACCCCTTGGCTACTAGCGGGTGCACTCACGGACGTCGCTCAGGTTAGTCTTTCACACGTTCAGTGTGGTAGGGGGTCAATCGACCTCTTATAAAGACCCCTTGGGTACAAACAGCAACATAGCTAGGTATACACTTCAGAAATTGGAAATATTGCATGAAAGAGAATCACACTTGCAGTCACATGTCAGTTACATAGGAATGTTGAGCCACTTGGCAAAGGATACAATTTGGTTGTGTAATATTATGGGTTCGATATTTTTCATTAGTAGGCACGATCGTGACATTTCCGATGGTCCCCGATGAAATTTCATCGAATCTTTGTTGCGTCAAAATTTTAGTATTTGAAAACTAGTTGACATAATAAAAATTCCTTCGTCTACGAAAATTAAGAATTAGCTATCGGCCATGATTAGACGTTCAATTCGGGAGGGGTCAATCGACCTCTTATAAAGACCCCTTGGGTACAAGTTATATCGCCGACTTGGACATGCAGCGGGCTCGGCTCACCGACGTCGCTCAGGTGACTTGTCACTACTGTATCCCAGGTGATGTCCCCTGGCGACGCTAGCCCGCGCTGGCCGGGCATGGCGGAGCTACTGGGCGTGTTCTCGGCGGTGGAGACGCTCTCGCGCGCCGAGGACGCCGCTCTGAAGCGCATCGCCGACTTGGACATGCAGCGGGCGAGGCTCACCGACGTCGCTCAGGTGACTTGTCACTACTGTATCCCAGGTGATGTCCCCTGGCGACGCTAGCCCGCGCTGGCCGGGCATGGCGGAGCTACTGGGCGTGTTCTCGGCGGTGGAGACGCTCTCGCGCGCCGAGGACGCCGCTCTGAAGCGCATCGCCGACTTGGACATGCAGCGGGCGAGGCTCACCGACGTCGCTCAGGTTAGTCACACGTTCAGTGTGGTAGGGGGTCAATCGACCTCTTATAAAGACCCCTTGGCTTCAAACAGCAACACAGCTAGGTATACACTTCAGAAATTGTAAATATTGCATGAAAGAGAATCACACTTACAGTCACATGTCAGTTACATAGGAATGTTGAGCCACTTGGCAAAAGATACAATTTGGTTGTGTAATATTATGGGTTCGGTATTTGTCGTTAGTAGGCACGATCGTGACATTTCCGATGGTCCCCGATGAAATGTCATCGAATCTTTGTTGCGTCAAAATTTCAGTATTTGAAAACTAGTTGACATAATAAAAATTCCTTCGTCTACGAAAATTAAGAATTAGCTATCGGCCATGATTAGACGTTCAATTCGGGAGGGGTCAATCGACCTCCTATAAAGACCCCTTGGTACAAGTTATATCGCCGACTTGGACATGCAGCGGGCTCGGCTCACCGACGTCGCTCAGGTGACTTGTCACTACTGTATCCCAGGTGATGTCCCCTGGCGACGCTAGCCCGCGCTGGCCGGGCATGGCGGAGCTACTGGGCGTGTTCTCGGCGGTGGAGACGCTCTCGCGCGCCGAGGACGCCGCTCTGAAGCGCATCGCCGACTTGGACATGCAGCGGGCTCGGCTCACCGACGTCGCTCAGGTGACTTGTCACTACTGTATCCCAGGTGATGTCCCCTGGCGACGCTAGCCCGCGCTGGCCGGGCATGGCGGAGCTACTGGGCGTGTTCTCGGCGGTGGAGACGCTCTCGCGCGCCGAGGACGCCGCTCTGAAGCGCATCGCCGACTTGGACATGCAGCGGGCGAGGCTCACCGACGTCGCTCAGGTGACTTGTCACTACTGTATCCCAGGTGATGTCCCCTGGCGACGCTAGCCCGCGCTGGCCGGGCATGGCGGAGCTACTGGGCGTGTTCTCGGCGGTGGAGACGCTCTCGCGCGCCGAGGACGCCGCTCTGAAGCGCATCGCCGACTTGGACATGCAGCGGGCGAGGCTCACCGACGTCGCTCAGGTTAGTCACACGTTCAATGTGATAGGGGGTCAATCGACCTCCTATAAAGACCCCTTGGTACAAGTTACATCGCCGACTTGGACATGCAGCGGGCGAGGCTCACCGACGTCGCTCAGGTTAGTCACACGTTCAATGTGATAGGGGGTCAATCGACCTCTTATAAAGACCCCTTGGCTACTAGCGGGTGCACTCACGGACGTCGCTCAGGTTAGTCTTTCACACGTTCAGTGTGATAGGGGGTCAATCGACCTCTTATAAAGACCCCTTGGCTTCAAACAGCAACACAGCTAGGTATACACTTCAGAAATTGGAAATATTGCATGAAAGAGAATCACACAGTCACATGTCAGTTACATAGGAATGTTGAGCGACTCGGCAAAGGATGCAATTTGGTTGTGTAATATTATGGGTTCGGTATTTGTCGTTAGTAGGCACGATCGTGATATTTCCGATGGTCCCCAACGTCAAAATTTCGTCAAAATTTGACGTCAAAATTTCAGTATTTGAAAACTAGTTGACATAATAAAAATTCCTTCGTCTGCGAAAATTAAGAATTAGCTATCGGCCATGATTAGACGTTTAATTCGGGAGGGGTCAATCGACCTCTTATAAAGACCCCTTGGGTACAAGTTATATCGCCGACTTGGACATGCAGCGGGCTCGGCTCACCGACGTCGCTCAGGTGACTTGTCACTACTGTATCCCAGGTGATGTCCCCTGGCGACGCTAGCCCGCGCTGGCCGGGCATGGCGGAGCTACTGGGCGTGTTCTCGGCGGTGGAGACGCTCTCGCGCGCCGAGGACGCCGCTCTGAAGCGCATCGCCGACTTGGACATGCAGCGGGCGAGGCTCACCGACGTCGCTCAGGTTAGTCACACGTTCAATGCGGTAGGGGGTCAATCGACCTCTTATAAAGACCCCTTGGTCTTTGACATGCAGCGGGCGCAGCTCACCGACGTCGCTCAGGTTAGTCACACGTTCAATCCGATAGGGGGTCAATCGACCTCTTACAAGTTATATCGCCGACTTGGACATGCAGCGGGTGCACTCACGGACGTTGCTCAGTTTAGTCGCCAGTACGTTTAATTCGGTAGGGGGTTAATCGACCTCTTATAAAGACCGACGTCGCTCAATCGACCTCTTATAAAGACCGACGTCGCTCAGGTTAGTCTTTCACACGTTCAGTGTGATAGGGGGTCAATCGACCTCTTATAAAGACCGACGTCGCTCAATCGACCTCTTATAAAGACCGACGTCGCTCAGGTTAGTCTTTCACACATTCAGTGTGGTAGGGGGTCAATCGACCTCTTATAAACGACGTCGCTCAGGTGACTTGTCACTACTGTATCCCAGGTGATGTCCCCTGGCGACGCTAGCCCGCGCTGGCCGGGCATGGCGGAGCTACTGGGCGTGTTCTCGGCGGTGGAGACGCTCTCGCGCGCCGAGGACGCCGCTCTGAAGCGCATCGCCGACTTGGACATGCAGCGGGCGAGGCTCACCGACGTCGCTCAGGTTAGTCACACGTTCAATGCGGTAGGGGGTCAATCGACCCCCCTTAGGAACATATTATATCGCCGACTTGGACATACAGCGGGCGATGCTCACCGACGTCGCTCAGGTTAGTCGCCCACACGTTCAGTGTGGTAGGGGGTCAATCGACCTCTTATAAAGACCCCTTGGTCTTTGACATGCAGCGGGCGCAGCTCACCGACGTCGCTCAGGTTAGTCACACGTTCAATCCGATAGGGGGTTAATCGACCTCTTACAAGTTATATCGCTGACTTGGACATGCAGCGGGTGCACTCACGGACGTTGCTCAGTTTAGTCGCCAGTACGTTTAATTCGGTAGGGGGTCAATCGACCTCTTATAAAGACCGACGTCGCTCAATCGACCTCTTATAAAGACCGACGTCGCTCAGGTTAGTCTTTCACACGTTCAGTGTGGTAGGGGGTCAATCGACCTCCTATAAAGACCCCTTGGTACAAGTTATATCGCCGACTTGGACATGCAGCGGGCTCGGCTCACCGACGTCGCTCAGGTGACTTGTCACTACTGTATCCCAGGTGATGTCCCCTGGCGACGCTAGCCCGCGCTGGCCGGGCATGGCGGAGCTACTGGGCGTGTTCTCGGCGGTGGAGACGCTCTCGCGCGCCGAGGACGCCGCTCTGAAGCGCATCGCCGACTTGGACATGCAGCGGGCTCGGCTCACCGACGTCGCTCAGGTGACTTGTCACTACTGTATCCCAGGTGATGTCCCCTGGCGACGCTAGCCCGCGCTGGCCGGGCATGGCGGAGCTACTGGGCGTGTTCTCGGCGGTGGAGACGCTCTCGCGCGCCGAGGACGCCGCTCTGAAGCGCATCGCCGACTTGGACATGCAGCGGGCGAGGCTCACCGACGTCGCTCAGGTTAGTCACACGTTCAATGCGGTAGGGGGTCGATCGACCTCTTATAAAGACCCCTTGGTATTGGACATGCAGCGGGCGCAGCTCACCGACGTCGCTCAGGTTAGTCGCCCACACGTTCAATCCGATAGGGGGTCAATCGACCTCTTACAAGTTATATCGCTGATTTGGACATGCAGCGGGTGCACTCACGGACGTTGCTCAGTTTAGTCGCCAGTACGTTTAATTCGGTAGGGGGTCAATCGACCTCTTATAAAGACCGACGTCGCTCAATCGACCTCTTATAAAGACCGACGTCGCTCAGGTTAGTCTTTCACACGTTCAGTGTGGTAGGGGGTCAATCGACCTCCTATAAAGACCCCTTAAGTACAAGTTATATCGCTGACTTGGACATGCAGCGGGCTCGGCTCACCGACGTCGCTCAGGTGACTTGTCACTACTGTATCCCAGGTGATGTCCCCTGGCGACGCTAGCCCGCGCTGGCCGGGCATGGCGGAGCTACTGGGCGTGTTCTCGGCGGTGGAGACGCTCTCGCGCGCCGAGGACGCCGCTCTGAAGCGCATCGCCGACTTGGACATGCAGCGGGCGAGGCTCACCGACGTCGCTCAGGTGACTTGTCACTACTGTATCCCAGGTGATGTCCCCTGGCGACGCTAGCCCGCGCTGGCCGGGCATGGCGGAGCTACTGGGCGTGTTCTCGGCGGTGGAGACGCTCTCGCGCGCCGAGGACGCCGCTCTGAAGCGCATCGCCGACTTGGACATGCAGCGGGCGAGGCTCACCGACGTCGCTCAGGTGACTTGTCACTACTGTATCCCAGGTGATGTCCCCTGGCGACGCTAGCCCGCGCTGGCCGGGCATGGCGGAGCTACTGGGCGTGTTCTCGGCGGTGGAGACGCTCTCGCGCGCCGAGGACGCCGCTCTGAAGCGCATCGCCGACTTGGACATGCAGCGGGCGAGGCTCACCGACGTCGCTCAGGTGACTTGTCACTACTGTATCCCAGGTGATGTCCCCTGGCGACGCTAGCCCGCGCTGGCCGGGCATGGCGGAGCTACTGGGCGTGTTCTCGGCGGTGGAGACGCTCTCGCGCGCCGAGGACGCCGCTCTGAAGCGCATCGCCGACTTGGACATGCAGCGGGCTCGGCTCACCGACGTCGCTCAGGTGACTTGTCACTACTGTATCCCAGGTGATGTCCCCTGGCGACGCTAGCCCGCGCTGGCCGGGCATGGCGGAGCTACTGGGCGTGTTCTCGGCGGTGGAGACGCTCTCGCGCGCCGAGGACGCCGCTCTGAAGCGCATCGCCGACTTGGACATGCAGCGGGCGAGGCTCACCGACGTCGCTCAGGTGACTTGTCACTACTGTATCCCAGGTGATGTCCCCTGGCGACGCTAGCCCGCGCTGGCCGGGCATGGCGGAGCTACTGGGCGTGTTCTCGGCGGTGGAGACGCTCTCGCGCGCCGAGGACGCCGCTCTGAAGCGCATCGCCGACTTGGACATGCAGCGGGCGAGGCTCACCGACGTCGCTCAGGTTAGTCACACGTTCAATGCGGTAGGGGGTCGATCGACCTCTTATAAAGACCCCTTGGCTACTAGCGGGTGCACTCACGGACGTCGCTCAGGTTAGTCTTTCACACCTCCAATCCGGTAGGGGGTCAATCGACCTCTTATAAAGACCCCTTGGCTTCAAACAGCAACACAGCTAGGTATAAACTTCAGAAATTGGAAATATTGCATGAAAAAAAATCACACTTACAGTCACATGTCAGTTACATAGAAATGTTGAGCCACTTGGCAAAGGATGCAATTTGGTTGTGTAATATTATGGGTTCGATATTTTTCGTTAGTAGGCACGATCGTGACATTTCCGATGGTTCCCGATGAAATGTCATCGAATCTTTGTTGCGTCAAAATTTCAGTATTTGAAAACTAGTTGACATAATAAAAATTCCTTCGTCTACGAAAATTAAGAATTAGCTATCGGCCATTATTAGACGTTCAATTCGGGAGGGGTCAATCGACCTCCTATAAAGACCCCTTGGGTACAAGTTACATCGCCGACTTGGACATGCAGCGGGCTCGGCTCACCGACGTCGCTCAGGTGACTTGTCACTACTGTATCCCAGGTGATGTCCCCTGGCGACGCTAGCCCGCGCTGGCCGGGCATGGCGGAGCTACTGGGCGTGTTCTCGGCGGTGGAGACGCTCTCGCGCGCCGAGGACGCCGCTCTGAAGCGCATCGCCGACTTGGACATGCAGCGGGCGAGGCTCACCGACGTCGCTCAGGTTAGTCACACGTTCAGTGCGGTAGGGGGTCGATCGACCTCTTATAAAGACCCCTTGGCTACTAGCCGGTGCACTCACGGACGTCGCTCAGGTTAATCTTTCACACGTTCAGCGTGGTAGGGGGTCAATCGACCTCTTATAAAGACCCCTTGGCTACAAACAGAAACACAGCTAGGTATACACTTCAGAAATTGGAAATATTGCATGAAAGAGAATCACACTTACAGTCACATGTCAGTTACATAGGAATGTTGAGCGACTTGGCAAAGGATACAATTTGGTTGTGTAATATTATGGGTCCGGTATTTGTCGTTAGTAGGCACGATCGTGACATTTCCGATGGTCCCCGATGAAATGTCATCGAATCTTTGTTGCGTCAAAATTTCAGTATTTGAAAACTAGTTGACATAATAAAAATTCCTTCGTCTACGAAAATTAAGAATTAACTATCGGCCATGATTAGACGTTCAATTCTGTAGGGGGTCAATCGACCTCTTAAAAAGACCCCTTGGGTACAAGTTACATCGCCGACTTGGACATGCAGCGGGCTCGGCTCACCGACGTCGCTCAGGTGACTTGTCACTACTGTATCCCAGGTGATGTCCCCTGGCGACGCTAGCCCGCGCTGGCCGGGCATGGCGGAGCTACTGGGCGTGTTCTCGGCGGTGGAGACGCTCTCGCGCGCCGAGGACGCCGCTCTGAAGCGCATCGCCGACTTGGACATGCAGCGGGCGAGGCTCACCGACGTCGCTCAGGTTAGTCACACGTTCAATGTGATAGGGGGTCAATCGACCTCCTATAAAGACCCCTTGGTACAAGTTACATCGCCGACTTGGACATGCAGCGGGCGAGGCTCACCGACGTCGCTCAGGTTAGTCACACGTTCAATGTGATAGGGGGTCAATCGACCTCTTATAAAGACCCCTTGGCTACTAGCGGGTGCACTCACGGACGTCGCTCAGGTTAGTCTTTCACACGTTCAGTGTGATAGGGGGTCAATCGACCTCTTATAAAGACCCCTTGGCTTCAAACAGCAACACAGCTAGGTATACACTTCAGAAATTGGAAATATTGCATGAAAGAGAATCACACAGTCACATGTCAGTTACATAGGAATGTTGAGCGACTCGGCAAAGGATGCAATTTGGTTGTGTAATATTATGGGTTCGGTATTTGTCGTTAGTAGGCACGATCGTGATATTTCCGATGGTCCCCAACGTCAAAATTTCGTCAAAATTTGACGTCAAAATTTCAGTATTTGAAAACTAGTTGACATAATAAAAATTCCTTCGTCTGCGAAAATTAAGAATTAGCTATCGGCCATGATTAGACGTTTAATTCGGGAGGGGTCAATCGACCTCTTATAAAGACCCCTTGGGTACAAGTTATATCGCCGACTTGGACATGCAGCGGGCTCGGCTCACCGACGTCGCTCAGGTGACTTGTCACTACTGTATCCCAGGTGATGTCCCCTGGCGACGCTAGCCCGCGCTGGCCGGGCATGGCGGAGCTACTGGGCGTGTTCTCGGCGGTGGAGACGCTCTCGCGCGCCGAGGACGCCGCTCTGAAGCGCATCGCCGACTTGGACATGCAGCGGGCGAGGCTCACCGACGTCGCTCAGGTTAGTCACACGTTCAATGCGGTAGGGGGTCAATCGACCTCTTATAAAGACCCCTTGGTCTTTGACATGCAGCGGGCGCAGCTCACCGACGTCGCTCAGGTTAGTCACACGTTCAATCCGATAGGGGGTCAATCGACCTCTTACAAGTTATATCGCCGACTTGGACATGCAGCGGGTGCACTCACGGACGTTGCTCAGTTTAGTCGCCAGTACGTTTAATTCGGTAGGGGGTTAATCGACCTCTTATAAAGACCGACGTCGCTCAATCGACCTCTTATAAAGACCGACGTCGCTCAGGTTAGTCTTTCACACGTTCAGTGTGATAGGGGGTCAATCGACCTCTTATAAAGACCGACGTCGCTCAATCGACCTCTTATAAAGACCGACGTCGCTCAGGTTAGTCTTTCACACATTCAGTGTGGTAGGGGGTCAATCGACCTCTTATAAACGACGTCGCTCAGGTGACTTGTCACTACTGTATCCCAGGTGATGTCCCCTGGCGACGCTAGCCCGCGCTGGCCGGGCATGGCGGAGCTACTGGGCGTGTTCTCGGCGGTGGAGACGCTCTCGCGCGCCGAGGACGCCGCTCTGAAGCGCATCGCCGACTTGGACATGCAGCGGGCGAGGCTCACCGACGTCGCTCAGGTTAGTCACACGTTCAATGCGGTAGGGGGTCAATCGACCCCCCTTAGGAACATATTATATCGCCGACTTGGACATACAGCGGGCGATGCTCACCGACGTCGCTCAGGTTAGTCGCCCACACGTTCAGTGTGGTAGGGGGTCAATCGACCTCTTATAAAGACCCCTTGGTCTTTGACATGCAGCGGGCGCAGCTCACCGACGTCGCTCAGGTTAGTCACACGTTCAATCCGATAGGGGGTTAATCGACCTCTTACAAGTTATATCGCTGACTTGGACATGCAGCGGGTGCACTCACGGACGTTGCTCAGTTTAGTCGCCAGTACGTTTAATTCGGTAGGGGGTCAATCGACCTCTTATAAAGACCGACGTCGCTCAATCGACCTCTTATAAAGACCGACGTCGCTCAGGTTAGTCTTTCACACGTTCAGTGTGGTAGGGGGTCAATCGACCTCCTATAAAGACCCCTTGGTACAAGTTATATCGCCGACTTGGACATGCAGCGGGCTCGGCTCACCGACGTCGCTCAGGTGACTTGTCACTACTGTATCCCAGGTGATGTCCCCTGGCGACGCTAGCCCGCGCTGGCCGGGCATGGCGGAGCTACTGGGCGTGTTCTCGGCGGTGGAGACGCTCTCGCGCGCCGAGGACGCCGCTCTGAAGCGCATCGCCGACTTGGACATGCAGCGGGCTCGGCTCACCGACGTCGCTCAGGTGACTTGTCACTACTGTATCCCAGGTGATGTCCCCTGGCGACGCTAGCCCGCGCTGGCCGGGCATGGCGGAGCTACTGGGCGTGTTCTCGGCGGTGGAGACGCTCTCGCGCGCCGAGGACGCCGCTCTGAAGCGCATCGCCGACTTGGACATGCAGCGGGCGAGGCTCACCGACGTCGCTCAGGTTAGTCACACGTTCAATGCGGTAGGGGGTCGATCGACCTCTTATAAAGACCCCTTGGTATTGGACATGCAGCGGGCGCAGCTCACCGACGTCGCTCAGGTTAGTCGCCCACACGTTCAATCCGATAGGGGGCAATCGACCTCTTACAAGTTATATCGCTGATTTGGACATGCAGCGGGTGCACTCACGGACGTTGCTCAGTTTAGTCGCCAGTACGTTTAATTCGGTAGGGGGTCAATCGACCTCTTATAAAGACCGACGTCGCTCAATCGACCTCTTATAAAGACCGACGTCGCTCAGGTTAGTCTTTCACACGTTCAGTGTGGTAGGGGGTCAATCGACCTCCTATAAAGACCCCTTAAGTACAAGTTATATCGCTGACTTGGACATGCAGCGGGCTCGGCTCACCGACGTCGCTCAGGTGACTTGTCACTACTGTATCCCAGGTGATGTCCCCTGGCGACGCTAGCCCGCGCTGGCCGGGCATGGCGGAGCTACTGGGCGTGTTCTCGGCGGTGGAGACGCTCTCGCGCGCCGAGGACGCCGCTCTGAAGCGCATCGCCGACTTGGACATGCAGCGGGCTCGGCTCACCGACGTCGCTCAGGTGACTTGTCACTACTGTATCCCAGGTGATGTCCCCTGGCGACGCTAGCCCGCGCTGGCCGGGCATGGCGGAGCTACTGGGCGTGTTCTCGGCGGTGGAGACGCTCTCGCGCGCCGAGGACGCCGCTCTGAAGCGCATCGCCGACTTGGACATGCAGCGGGCGAGGCTCACCGACGTCGCTCAGGTTAGTCACACGTTCAATGCGGTAGGGGGTCGATCGACCTCTTATAAAGACCCCTTGGCTACTAGCGGGTGCACTCACGGACGTCGCTCAGGTTAGTCTTTCACACCTCCAATCCGGTAGGGGGTCAATCGACCTCTTATAAAGACCCCTTGGCTTCAAACAGCAACACAGCTAGGTATAAACTTCAGAAATTGGAAATATTGCATGAAAAAAAATCACACTTACAGTCACATGTCAGTTACATAGAAATGTTGAGCCACTTGGCAAAGGATGCAATTTGGTTGTGTAATATTATGGGTTCGATATTTTTCGTTAGTAGGCACGATCGTGACATTTCCGATGGTTCCCGATGAAATGTCATCGAATCTTTGTTGCGTCAAAATTTCAGTATTTGAAAACTAGTTGACATAATAAAAATTCCTTCGTCTACGAAAATTAAGAATTAGCTATCGGCCATTATTAGACGTTCAATTCGGGAGGGGTCAATCGACCTCCTATAAAGACCCCTTGGGTACAAGTTACATCGCCGACTTGGACATGCAGCGGGCTCGGCTCACCGACGTCGCTCAGGTGACTTGTCACTACTGTATCCCAGGTGATGTCCCCTGGCGACGCTAGCCCGCGCTGGCCGGGCATGGCGGAGCTACTGGGCGTGTTCTCGGCGGTGGAGACGCTCTCGCGCGCCGAGGACGCCGCTCTGAAGCGCATCGCCGACTTGGACATGCAGCGGGCTCGGCTCACCGACGTCGCTCAGGTGACTTGTCACTACTGTATCCCAGGTGATGTCCCCTGGCGACGCTAGCCCGCGCTGGCCGGGCATGGCGGAGCTACTGGGCGTGTTCTCGGCGGTGGAGACGCTCTCGCGCGCCGAGGACGCCGCTCTGAAGCGCATCGCCGACTTGGACATGCAGCGGGCGAGGCTCACCGACGTCGCTCAGGTTAGTCACACGTTCAGTGCGGTAGGGGGTCGATCGACCTCTTATAAAGACCCCTTGGCTACTAGCCGGTGCACTCACGGACGTCGCTCAGGTTAATCTTTCACACGTTCAGCGTGGTAGGGGGTCAATCGACCTCTTATAAAGACCCCTTGGCTACAAACAGAAACACAGCTAGGTATACACTTCAGAAATTGGAAATATTGCATGAAAGAGAATCACACTTACAGTCACATGTCAGTTACATAGGAATGTTGAGCGACTTGGCAAAGGATACAATTTGGTTGTGTAATATTATGGGTCCGGTATTTGTCGTTAGTAGGCACGATCGTGACATTTCCGATGGTCCCCGATGAAATGTCATCGAATCTTTGTTGCGTCAAAATTTCAGTATTTGAAAACTAGTTGACATAATAAAAATTCCTTCGTCTACGAAAATTAAGAATTAACTATCGGCCATGATTAGACGTTCAATTCTGTAGGGGGTCAATCGACCTCTTAAAAAGACCCCTTGGGTACAAGTTACATCGCCGACTTGGACATGCAGCGGGCTCGGCTCACCGACGTCGCTCAGGTGACTTGTCACTACTGTATCCCAGGTGATGTCCCCTGGCGACGCTAGCCCTTGCTGGCCGGGCATGGCGGAGCTACTGGGCGTGTTCTCGGCGGTGGAGACGCTCTCGCGCGCCGAGGACGCCGCTCTGAAGCGCATCGCCGACTTGGACATGCAGCGGGCTCGGCTCACCGACGTCGCTCAGGTGACTTGTCACTACTGTATCCCAGGTGATGTCCCCTGGCGACGCTAGCCCGCGCTGGCCGGGCATGGCGGAGCTACTGGGCGTGTTCTCGGCGGTGGAGACGCTCTCGCGCGCCGAGGACGCCGCTCTGAAGCGCATCGCCGACTTGGACATGCAGCGGGCTCGGCTCACCGACGTCGCTCAGGTTAGTCACACGTTCAATGTTGTAGGGGGTCGATCGACCTCTTATAAAGACCCCTTGGCTACAAACAGCAACACAGCTAGGTATACACCGACGTCGCTCAGGTTAGTCACACGTTCAATGCGGTAGGGGGTCAATCGACCTCTTATAAAGACCCCTTGGGTACAAACAGCAACACAGCTAGGTATACACCGACGTCGCTCAGGTTAGTCACACGTTCAATGCGGTAGGGGGTCAATCGACCTCTTATAAAGACCCCTTGAGTACAAACAGCAACACAGCTAGGTATACACCGACGTCGCTCAGGTTAGTCACACGTTCAATGCGGTAGGGGGTCAATCGACCTCTTATAAAGACCCCTTGGGTACAAACAGCAACACAGCTAGGTATACACCGACGTCGCTCAGGTTAGTCACACGTTCAATGCGGTAGGGGGTCAATCGACCTCTTATAAAGACCCCTTGGGTACAAGTTATATCGCCGACTTGGACATGCAGCGGGCTCGGCTCACCGACGTCGCTCAGGTGACTTGTCACTACTGTATCCCAGGTGATGTCCCCTGGCGACGCTAGCCCGCGCTGGCCGGGCATGGCGGAGCTACTGGGCGTGTTCTCGGCGGTGGAGACGCTCTCGCGCGCCGAGGACGCCGCTCTGAAGCGCATCGCCGACTTGGACATGCAGCGGGCGAGGCTCACCGACGTCGCTCAGGTGACTTGTCACTACTGTATCCCAGGTGATGTCCCCTGGCGACGCTAGCCCGCGCTGGCCGGGCATGGCGGAGCTACTGGGCGTGTTCTCGGCGGTGGAGACGCTCTCGCGCGCCGAGGACGCCGCTCTGAAGCGCATCGCCGACTTGGACATGCAGCGGGCGAGGCTCACCGACGTCGCTCAGGTTAGTCACACGTTCAATGTTGTAGGGGGTCGATCGACCTCTTATAAAGACCCCTTGGCTACAAACAGCAACACAGCTAGGTATACACCGACGTCGCTCAGGTTAGTCACACGTTCAATGCGGTAGGGGGTCAATCGACCTCTTATAAAGACCCCTTGGGTACAAACAGCAACACAGCTAGGTATACACCGACGTCGCTCAGGTTAGTCACACGTTCAATGCGGTAGGGGGTCAATCGACCTCTTATAAAGACCCCTTGAGTACAAACAGCAACACAGCTAGGTATACACCGACGTCGCTCAGGTTAGTCACACGTTCAATGCGGTAGGGGGTCAATCGACCTCTTATAAAGACCCCTTGGGTACAAACAGCAACACAGCTAGGTATACACCGACGTCGCTCAGGTTAGTCACACGTTCAATGCGGTAGGGGGTCAATCGACCTCTTATAAAGACCCCTTGGGTACAAGTTATATCGCCGACTTGGACATGCAGCGGGCTCGGCTCACCGACGTCGCTCAGGTGACTTGTCACTACTGTATCCCAGGTGATGTCCCCTGGCGACGCTAGCCCGCGCTGGCCGGGCATGGCGGAGCTACTGGGCGTGTTCTCGGCGGTGGAGACGCTCTCGCGCGCCGAGGACGCCGCTCTGAAGCGCATCGCCGACTTGGACATGCAGCGGGCTCGGCTCACCGACGTCGCTCAGGTGACTTGTCACTACTGTATCCCAGGTGATGTCCCCTGGCGACGCTAGCCCGCGCTGGCCGGGCATGGCGGAGCTACTGGGCGTGTTCTCGGCGGTGGAGACGCTCTCGCGCGCCGAGGACGCCGCTCTGAAGCGCATCGCCGACTTGGACATGCAGCGGGCGAGGCTCACCGACGTCGCTCAGGTTAGTCACACGTTCAGTGCGGTAGGGGGTCGATCGACCTCTTATAAAGACCCCTTGGTCTTGGACATGCAGCGGGCGCAACTCACCGACGTCGCTCAGGTTAGTCGCCCACACGTTCAATCCGATAGGAGGTCAATCGACCTCTTACAAGTTACATCGCCGACTTGGACATGCAGCGGGCGAGGCTCACCGACGTCGCTCAGGTGACTTGTCACTACTGTATCCCAGGTGATGTCCCCTGGCGACGCTAGCCCGCGCTGGCCGGGCATGGCGGAGCTACTGGGCGTGTTCTCGGCGGTGGAGACGCTCTCGCGCGCCGAGGACGCCGCTCTGAAGCGCATCGCCGACTTGGACATGCAGCGGGCGAGGCTCACCGACGTCGCTCAGGTTAGTCACACGTTCAATGCGGTAGGGGGTCAATCGACCTCTTATAAAGACCCCTTGGGTACAAACAGCAACGCAGCTAGGTATACACCGACGTCGCTCAGGTTAGTCACACATTCAATGCGGTAGGGGGTCGATCGACCTTTTATAAAGACCCCTTGGCTACTAGCGGGTGCACTCAAGGACGTCGCTCAGGTTAGTCTTTCACACGTTCAGTGTGGTAGGGGGTCAATCGACCTCTTATAAAGACCCCTTGGGTACTGTTTAGATGAAGATCTAAATGAAACTCCTACTATTCTCCGAATAGCAATACTCCGAAGAGGTCAAGTTGCAGTTCCTTTTTCACCTGTACATATTTCTAATTTCAATTGTTCGTTGTCATAATTTTTACTGTCAATATTCATTGTAAAGGCATAAGATTAAACATCGTTTTTATTATATATTTGGAGTTTCAAGATATAAACCTATTATTCCCGTAAACATGGTCCATAGCGAACCGGATAATAATAAAGGAACCAGTGATTATTGAGGGACCGAAAGGGAACAACCGTAAAGTATCATCTTCACTGCGGATATCATTACGGCTGCCGAGCCCTGCTGAAGAATCTCCAGGACGTCGGAATCCG